>OY390722.1:23228869-23473774 GCA_959613375.1 Heteropelma amictum
TTTCACGTGACCAGATTTGTCGCTGCAAACGAGCGACGAGCGACTGCATGAGGCTGCACCTTAAGACGAGAGCAAGAATTTTTCTGAAAATTCTCACCATTAATCAAGAAATAACATAGATCATCGAAACAAATAGAATACCAAAAAGACATATTATCCATGATGTAGACATTGCACTATTCGACACATCCTTGTTCCTTCTATGGCAGTTGTACAAAAATCCTGTACACGAGATAAAGGTTATTTCATTATCAGATGTATAAAAAATTATGTGTGTCCACATTGACCGGATTCAGGATATTAAAAAATTAAACAATATCGTTATCTACCATTATTCATGATTATAATAATTATTGACACATGCGTCGTGTGAATAAATAACTAGACTGTGGTTGTGCTCGATGTATCAGTTTTTTTGGGTTATATTTACTGGTAAAAGAAATGCAGATTTTTTATGCAAGTTTCCTGGGTTATTATTCGAACTTGCGTAATTTCTCCAAATTATTCTCGAAGTAGCCGGTTGAACAAGGAAATATAACAAACACATGGGTACCTTTGGAAATAATTTATTTAATGCAAATAGCAATACTATACATTGTTCACACCAGCCAATTATGAACAAAACCAAATGTTATCTTTAATTTTTTTTTCAATGAGTAAAAAAGTACCACTTGTATATACATGCATGTGTGTATGTTTATCTTATATTTGGCTAAAAAACATCTCGCAGCTCCTGTCTTACCGACCGATGTTAAAGTACAGTGAGGAGGGAACCAGAGAGCGCAACAGATGGCGCTCGCGGCGACAGAGGATGTTCACTAGGGGGAGTCGTCACTTGAGAGGCAACCACAGTTCGTGCCGTATCGCGGTATGATAAACATGTGTGTGCTACTCCGCGGACTTTCACGGTCAGAGTGAAGAAAACGCTGACGACGGAGAGAAACCGCGTTGTTATCGAGCATCGATATCGAGTGAGTGTTTTTTACGCGATAAACTATCCAGTGTTTATGTTCATCATTTCGTACCGGCGTAAACATTGTTTTCGACTCTTATTAATTTTCGCGCCGGTCGTGTGTGCATTCGCGCGGAAACAATGACGCCATTGTTGCACGGTCAAGTGTGATTGTTTTGATCGCGGATCGATGTCCGACGAACGTTTCCGCGTGTGATATACTATCGGGTCTTTTTTTTCTTTGAGTGAGCACTACTATCGCGATCAATATTTCGGAAGAAATTTCCGATAAATATTAGTTTGATTTGCTCGTGATAATGTCCCCGCGAGTGCATTGAAAAAAAGTGATAGTGAAAAAAGTGAAGTGAAAAAAGACGTAATAAACTTTTAAGCCTAGTGACGAATATTATCGCGGTTAATGTTTTGCGTATGACAATTTTTACCGCGAGTGTTTGAGACAGCGACAATGAAAAAGTGCCGCCATTGTTTTTCTCGTGTGTCGATGTGTGTCGTGTGTGATAAATATTTTCTTGATTTTTCGTCTCTGAAAATTTTGACCGCGAGTGCATTGGGCAAAGAGCCATTGTTTCCGTAACAGTTATTACTGCGCAATGATATCGGGGACGAGTGTTTGACGCGTGATATATCATCGGCTCTTTTTTTTCATGAAATTGCGTCGTATTTCACGCAAGAGACTATAAAACCAAGTGATCGTTATTAACGCGGATAAATATTGGGAAGAATATCGGATGACGATTATTATTATTCTCATTTTTGGGACTATTTTAATAATCCTCCGCGAGTGTGCGCGCGCATCCGGCAAACAAAACGCCATTGTTGCTATGTCGAGTGACCGTTAGTTATCGTTAGTGCCTGGTAGTATCGCGCAACGTTAAGGGACGAGGGTGTTTCTCCGTGATAAATGATCGCGACTTTATTTGTCCTCATCAAAGTGCATCGTGTTTTGAGCAAAGAACTATTAAACTCAGTGATCGTGATTAACGCGGGGAAATATTAGAGCAAATATCGAATGATGAATATTATCATCTTGGTTTTTGGGGCTGATATATAATTTTGCACCGCGAGTGTGCGCGCGCATGGGACAAAGAAGACGCCATTGTTGCAAGTGTCGAGTGACCGTTATTTTCGCGCAACTGTATCGGACAAGTGTGTTACTCCGCGATAATTGATCGACTTTTTTTTTCTCTATAAAGTGCATCGTGTCTTTTTGCGTAAAGAAATAGTGAACCGTGTGATCGTTATTAACGCGCGGAAATATTGGCATAAGTTTTGGACGATGAATATCAATATCTTGGTTTTTGAGACTGTCTTATCATTTTCCACCGCGAGTTCGCGAGCGTATGGGGCAAAGGGCCATTGTGGGAGCCGTTGAGTGACCGTTATTATCGCGCAACGGCATCGGACGGGTATCGGTTTCTTTTCTCATCAAAGTGCATCGTGTTTTGCGCAAAGAACTATTAAACTCAGTGATCATGATTAACGCGGGAAAATATTGGCGCAAATATCGAATGATGAATATTATCATCTCGGTTTGTGGGGCTGATAATTTTTTTTTTTTTTACCAGTGTGCGCGCGCATGGGGCAAAAAAGACGCCATTGTTACAAGTGTCGAGTGACCGTTATTTTCGCGCAACAGTATCGGATAAGTGTGTTTCTCCGCGATAATTGATCGACTTTTTTTTCCTCATCAAAGTACATCGTGTTTTGCATAAAGAAATAGTGAACCGAGTGATCGTTATTAACGCGCGGAAATATTGACACAGATATTGAATGATGAATATTATTATTGTGGTTTTTCAGACTGAAATAATTTTCGACCGCGAGTTCGCGCGAGTATGGGGCACGACGCCATTGTTGGAACCGTCGAGTGACCGTTGTTATCGTGCATCGGTATCGGACGAGTTTGTGTTTTACAATCGTCTTCTACGCGGGTGTAAAATTCACTTTTGAATTTCCTTCATCCTCGCATGGATGAAACAAAATACGCTGCGGATCGCGTAAAGACGGAGACAACGAGTGTAATTTCGAGGCTTTCAGTTCAACGAGTACGAGGTAATTTCTTTTCTCTCGAAATCAACAAAATTGTCCATTGAAGAATAAATATTTCGTGACATATAAATCGTGTAATAAAATTATAAAATGAAATAGTAAACAATGCATTTTTTTTAATCGCAGCTCAAGACTAGTCGTTCTCGATCCAAAACACCAAAGAAGGAAGAGAGGATTGGACAGCATTTCAGCCGCACTCGTGAGGTAACTATTTCTTCCCTATATTTTGCCTGCCTTTTTTACATTTTGTTTTTTTTTCACTATACGACTGAGGAAAATTCAACATTGTCGACTTTACTAAATTTGTTTTTTCAATCGATTATTTTTCAGAATCATCCGGCGTCCACGCAGAGAACCCGAGTGCCAGCTGAATCATCCGTCGCAGATGGGTAAGTTGATTTTTATTTTCCCTCCGGGCTCCGTCATGCCGCAGGATGAAAGGTCCGAAACGGCACCGGAGCCAGCGGTTGTAATTAAAATTCTACAGCGGCAGGCTTTTGCGTGTAGTGACCGCGAGTCGATCTTCAGCATCGAGACGACTCGGTCGACTCGACGTTGAAAGGTCGACTCGCGAGTGACCCTGCCCTGTTTGGCTATTCGCATTTGTGTATGTTTTCGTAGAAAGTAGGGACTGTGTCCTTCTCGGATTGTTTTTCCCGCTATACAAGATACATGCTTTGATTACCAATGTGTTTTTGTCACACGCGCGAATAAAAATTTACCCAAATTTTTTATTAGTTTCCAAAACCGAGAAGGATCATCGCGAGGCAAGGTAACCTCGTCCATGGGACTTTTGCGCAACTTTTTTGTAAAAGTAATTTGAAAAAAAAACCATGTCCCTTGGGCTCGGTCACCGACGCCAAGGGCTTTTTTCTTGGCTCTTCCAGCGTGAGCCTCCACTCTGGAGAGCTTCAAAATAAATGACAAGAGCACAATTTTTAGAAACGATACAAATCAAATTATAAATTAATGCATGCGCCAGGCTGCGATTTCTCATTTGTTCGTGATTGTTTTTTATCGCCGCTATCGGGCTTATTTCGGCAGAGCCTCACTCTGTCCGAAAGACTCTGGGGAGAGCCTCACTCTCCTCGAGAATGGTGCAAAAAGACCGTTTGGTGTGAAAAAGTACAAACGGCGTAGCTTGTAGATTCGAGTTTCAAGCTCGACGAAGTAAATTAACCCTTTTTTTTTATTGAGATTCGCGGCTGCATATCATTTTTTTCATTGATCAAAGCAACAACAAAGCTCGTAGAGTCGTTAGACCGTTTAGCGAAATAATGAAAATTTTCAGGCTTTTCAGCGGAACAAACGCGCACACTGCCTTCGAGAACTTCAGTAGCTTTAGCGAGCTTGAGTTTGTCCTCGCACCGGCGGCGGCGGGGGCAGCTCCCCGCCGTTGTCGAGCGAGCCACAGACTCAAGAATCGAAAGCCCAATTGTACGAGTATGCGTGGTGCATCCTCCCTCGCGGAGGATCCACATGGCCAATGTGAACAAGCTACGGTGTCGGACACGTCCGGACGTGGTGTCGGTCCATAAATGTCGATCGATAAATCCCGCGAGGGTTTTAGCGATTGTTCATCTATGACCGGCTTAAATGCCCTAGTGTTAGGTTGTTTCATAGCACCGATGGCGGAATGTGTGAGAACCGTGGAGTGCTCGATGTCAAACGAGGTCGGTATACCTCGGGGATACTCTTGTCCGCGTTGTCCGCGATACTTTTTCCTTTTTTGCATTCGGGGGATTAGAGAAAATGAGAAAGGCAGGATGTCGCGCGATAAAAGTAACGTTAGAGTCAATCTCGAGTGTGCTTCCGCGACAGCAGGGACAGGGGACGACCGAAGGGACGCCCCTGGGCGAAAAGAAGCCCGGCGTCCGTTTCGCCCGTTCCCGCGTACACTTTAAGCGACGATTTACCAATGAAATTTCTCTTATCGATGGAAATGTTCATCAAAGCTCCGGGTTGAGACTCTCTGACCGTCCAAAGGTCACGCAGAGGACATCCCGCAGCTGAAATGAACAAAAGTACATCTCTCTCTTCGACGATCGGTCGGTCGAAAGGTCGACCGATCACGTAGAGACAGAGACGCAACCGCGACCCTCCGTCCGGTTCATGCGCGTACTTTGCCACACGTCGCCGCGAGATTGAGGCTCGTTTTCATCGGCTGGCCGCCAGAGTGCGATGGCTCTCTCCCGAGGTAACGGAGAAAGTCGGAGCTCTCGTCGACCGACGCTGATTTTTGCGCGCCTCTCTCTCTCTCTCTCTCTCTCGTTTGCAACTTTTCGTATTTCGCGATTCGAATCTCGCGGCGATGTGAATTTTTCAGCTCAGCCGGCGTTGGACAACGAGGGACGTGGTTTTACGCGTTTAGCTCTCGAAGGACGAGAATGTTGAATCCCTTCGAGGGTATAAACGGCCACGAGGACGAAACGGTGGGTGCACTTTTGAATTCACGCGGTCACTACACACACGCGCCCATGAAATCACCCTTTGATCATTTGTTTTCGAATTTTTCTTTTCTTTTTTTTTTACGTCAATTTTCGTCTCGAGTCATTGATGCGAGAAAAAGAACGCTCAGAGTCAGCCTGATAAATTGACGATCGTTAAAATAAGCCCTGTGTAATGTCGTGTCGCAAACTGCGGTGCCAATGTTAGTTTAAACACAACAGCGTTAAATAAAAATGCTCACGAGCGTTTCGCGACTGGTGGGAAAAGCAAAAAATGGGATTAGGATGTTCTGTTTCTTATGATTTCAGATCGCCGATGGATCTTGCACACTCACTAATTTTTTACTTTATTCTTTCAGGTGTTTTTTTTTCTCCAAACCGCTAATCTCAAACTTTGCATGTTTTTCAGGAGACACTCGAAGCGTTTTTTTTGTCTTTGAAGTTTTTAATTGTCAGCTTTCTGCTTGCAGATGTACGCTCTAGAGTGTTGTGTTTCTATTGGATTCGTAATCTTCTTTTATTCTTTCTTCATCATTTTCAACCTTATTATCGTAATTCCAGCACTTGATTTACTTTCAGCGCCATTTACCTCGCTCTGGCTTGGACTGACTTACATCATTAACTCTTGTCAACCCGACAACCTGATAAACCTAACACATGCACGCATGTACTTTGACTATACAAACGCAATGTATATATATACTCCCCTGCGTGTGCGTAGTACCAACCAACTCAAAGCAATAGCAAAATTTCAGCGTTTGAAAATTTTAGTTACATTATCGCGTTTATACGCATATTGTAATTCGCACTTGGAAACGTCGAAGATTGAAAAAATATTCTTTGTTCCATACAATAGCCTACGTTATCGAATTTTTTGCGTTTCTTGTCAATGAATAACACTGCTACTGAACGCCGTAGTCGATAATTCTTGGTTTCTGTCGGTGCGGCCATACTCTTTTTTCGCACAGGTGCTGGACGTCTCTGCGAGAGTGAAGGAAAAGAGCAGTCAAAATGTTATCGAGACTAGCATTGAAGAATGGTAATTATCGTTGTTTAAAATGTTATTTTATCATTTTAAACGAAGTGTGAGAAGCGTTTATCCAGTTTTTCATACACTAGAAGAGTTACTTTCATAATTCGCGATCACGTTCAATCTTGTGTACAATGACTTTTTCATTCATTATATAATGGGAACAAAACAGTGAAGATGTTCATATCAGTGACGTTTTTGCATGATTTATCCCGTAACACACGAAGCAACGCTATTCTCGCCATTCTTCTTTCGAAAATAATAGTCCTATTGATGGGTTATACCCAGACGATATTTTCATTTCCCCTGCTCGACGTCCACTTGTTTATAATAGTCAGGGGAATGATGATCAGTTACGAAAAAATGATGTTTCTGAACAGAAGAAGCATTCTCCTCCGAGTAAAATTATATATATTGTCTGTCATTTGAATAGAATAATTCGTATGCTTTAACCATCAATTCCAATCGATATCCTGACAGTGGTCATACCTTTCTATGTCACGAGAAAAAACGTAACCTCAAAATCCCAAGGGTTATATACGTTTCTCACGAATTTTCTAATAAAATTTTCTTTTCTGTATCAACGATGAATTTCCTGATGAAAATTAGGTTCAATCAGAACTGGCCTACCTTGTCCAATCTTTTACTTGAAGAAAGTGCAAGGCTTGCGCACAATGATCTTAAAGTTTCTAGCATTGGGATTCAAGGAATATAGGATCGATTTTTTCGTATTGTCAGTGTTCCGTGAGGCCTCAAACATTTTATAGCAATTTTCGAAATTATGACGTTGGCACAAATGCGAAAGAAGTGTGATGAAAATAGAGAAAAATTTGATGAAAAAAATCAGAAAATTCGTGTTTTTGTTGGGATCAAACCATGTGGATTGTCATTGCACACATGTGTTCTTTGCAGACTCCTTGTATGTGTATTTCTGATGAAAAATTATGATTTTCCAAGACTCGTATTTCAGAATAATAAGCCACTTTTTTGACAAAATTCTTGTCAATTTTTGACTCGTCACTGACAAATTTCTGTTTCCTAAACTTTGCCGTTTTCATCTATGTTACGGTATGTTGTTTCCACTCTTATTTCATTTGTGCGCATTTAGCTCAGATATTGCCAAAGATGGCCCGTACATCGCAGGCTATGTCAACGCTTCTACCAGGTTTTGAGCGAAGAAAGAGACCCATCGATCCAGCACCCGTCCGATATGGTTTTGTTCCCGAAGGATGGTTCACTTTCTTTTATCCAAAAACTGGAGTTACCGGTGAGCCTTCTTACGTCATCTAGAAACTGAAAACATGAAAATGTTGACAAACATCTCGAAAGGAGAGCAAAAAAGATTGCAAATTTTTTTTATCAGATACATCGGAACAATAACTCGTTTGTATTCGAATAGGCAAGATGATAGTGAATTTAATGATTTTCAGGCCCTTACATGTTGTTCGGCGGCGTGACGACTTATCTCGTCTCCAAAGAAATTTACATACTGGAGCATGAATTTTACACCGGTGTTTCCATCGCGATTATGGCCATATATATAACAAAGAAATTTGGTCCTTCAATCGCAAAGTTTCTTGACGCGGAAAACGACAAGGAAGAAGCGGAAATGATAAAATCACGGCAGGACGAAATCGATTCGTACGAGGACGCGATTAAGCACGAGAAAAAAGAACAGTGGAGGACAGATATACAAAACCTCATTTTCGAAGCTAAAAAGGAAAATATTTTGATGCAACTGGAAGCCGCGTATCGCGAAAGACTGGCCACGGTTGGCGCTGAGGTAACAATCTGAGGGACTTTTCTTTAATCTAAAAACCTCGAAAAGTTTATTCGCAAAAACTCGAAATAATTAGAGATGTAAAATTGTTCGTTCTGTATGTGTTACCGGTTGTTATTTTTTAATCGATAAGAATATACATATATATATGGATAAAAGCGTAAACAGGTTCAATCCGTAAAAAAGTTGTTGATTCTTCCAGGTCAAGAAGCGTTTGGATTATCAACTGCAAATCTCCCACGTTGAGCGTCGTTTGGCACAGAAACATATGGCTCAATGGATCATTAATAACGTCATGAAGGCAATAACTCCCGACTTGGAAAAAGCCTCTCTCCATCAGTGTATCAAAGATCTCCAGGCTCTTGCGCCGCGAGCGTGAACGCTATCACGAACATTAGACGAAGTAGATTAATGAGAAAGTGTATCGAAGTTTTGATAAGATGGCCAAAACGTCGCGACGCAATAACGAATATATTTGCGAAAAATTGTAATTTTCTTCAGTCGATCTAATGATGTACAACGTCGAGAAAATAAACGATTCAACGATCCTTTAACTAATACAACGAACAAATTTCCGCTCCGGTAGAACTGCTTTTCACGCTGTGGTGCGAACTTGGCACAATTGGGAACATGCAGAAAACGCTCGTATCGTTCGCCATCTGGGGTCTTCTCGGCCAACTACGTTGGACGCGATGATGTAAGACGACAAAGGTTCAAATATTCATTACGATCAGTGCGTGTGTTGACTTTTACAGCAATTTCTTTTCAAAATTTATTACATTCAGCGGTTTATTTATAACAATTTTTCGTAATAATACACTCGCGTGCCCTTTTTTTCGATGTTTTTAGGTACTCACATTTTATCCTGCGGGCGGATCATCGAGGAATCAATGGCCTCTACATTGCCGGCCACAATTCCACGCGTTCGTTACGGTTTCGAGGCAATGCAGAGGCCGCATTTGTATACATATTTATTCAGCCTCTCGAGAAAGGAAGTACATATGTTTTCTCTGCTTTGTAACAACTCGCTACTGCGGTTTTGAACATGTTTTGTGTTTTCTCTCGCGCGAGTCGGTAACAGTTATCGTTCGCCCGTTTGCATCGTCGTATGGAACATAACCTGTGAAACAAACACGAGCTCGCAATGCTTTGAAACAAAGAGTGGCATCGTTATTTATCTTTTTCCAAAGCTTCACTGAATAATTTTTCAAGTACATACTCATAAATTTCAATATACAAATATAGATATATTACACACATATATCTACAAACTTTTGAATCATTTTCTGTGATCTTTCGTCGGAAAAATGGCGATAATGAAGATACTATTACGTCCGGAAATTCGAAAACTTTCTGGAGCACGAGTAAGTTGGCTTTTATTCTACAGTAACAATGATAAAAACGTTTTTTGTTTCTTTCATTGCCGGTGAACAATTCGTTGAGCAAGTGCTTCTTTTTGTTTACCAAAGCAGCATCAATGGCTGTGTTTTAGAGGTCGTTGAACTGTCAATTGTCTCGAAACAACTATACGCACGTTCACGGTGTATATACGTATAAATACGTATATAAACGTTGACCTATTTCGCTTTCGAAATATTCCATGCACACGAAAAATAATTACCGGTTCTTTGTTTTTCTCGTCACGTCTCGGTCTGAAACTCGAAAAGAGCAGGTGTTTCGTGAACGTTTGGCACTTCAAAATGCCCCATTTGTCGACAGACACGTGTGTTATTAGCGTTTTTTATTTTTTCCAATGATATTTTTGAATTAATCTCTCGTGTACTTTCATAGATTTTCTCATTTCTCTTTTGCACGTCATTTAATTCAATTAATCGGTCTCGGAACAATTAATGGCTCAATTGTCATTGACACTCATACTGTTTGGATTCAACTTACCAAGGTCTCTTCTCGTGTAGTACGGCTGTTCTAAAAATACGTTTACCTTGCGTCAATAGTAGAATTGGATATTTTTATTGTTCATCGCGACGCTCGTTAGACAGACGCAGGAAAATGTTGTGTTTTCGTTGAGTCAAAATATTTTTATACGTCAATCGAATTATACACAATATCGAATGCGATGCAGAATTCAAAAATTTCAAATCTCTCGTTAATAATATTGAAATCCCAAGAATGTAAAAAATTCGATATCGACGGAACATTACATTCGAAATATTTCTTACTGAAACGTATGGCAAAAATATGTTGACTGCTTTTTAGCGATGCTCACTATGGAATTGTACTTTTGATCGCTTTTTCAGAGAATTAGAGAAAACTTGCCGCTTATTGAAAATGAATTGCAATTTACAAACGTGAATTAAACGTTTCATAGATAATTTTGCAGAGATACAATTGTACGGTGCAATCTGCAATGTTCCATCGAATTTGAACGAAAAATGAAGCTGGTGAATCATCGAATATTATATTACATGAAAACATGTTTGTATAGCAAAATTGACTTTCCAGTATTACACAAACATAAATTAACGCAATTATCCGGGTAATCAGGACTCAAATACTGTGTTCCTGCATACTTGTGAATAATTAATGAAAGAAATCATGTACCCCAAAAATTCCTACGAGAAATACCACAATTTCAGACAAAAAGTCTGATTGTATCGAAATTATCATGAATTTTTCATATTCAAGACCCATTTGTCTTTTTCCCCTCTGTTTGCTCAGCATCTGAGCACCAAACCGAAATTCGGTTTGATATTCGACATCGATGGAGTCATAGTACGAGGTACGTCGGTACTCCCGCCAGTGCCCGAAGCATTCAAGAGATTACGCGGCAACGATGGTAAATTTCGGGTGCCAACGGTCTTCGTGACGAACAGCGGTAACGCCCTCAGAAGCCAAAAAGCCAAAGATCTCACAGATTGGATTGGATTCGAAGTTACCGAGGATCAAGTTATCATGGCCCATTCGCCACTGAAGCTCTTTCGACAATTTCACGATAAGCACGTATTGATATCGGGTCAAGGTCCGACGAGAGCAATAGCAAACGAATTGGGCTTCAAAAAAACCGTCACGATGGACGAACTAGTAAGAAATTTTCCAAATTTGGATTACGTCAATAAAAACAAGAGAAATCCACGATCCGGACCGGTGGATAAAAATTTTTCAAGGATCGAGGGTCTTTTGTTACTCAGCGAGCCGACAACTTGGGAAACACCTTTGCAACTTATGGTCGATCTCCTGATGACGAATGGCTTTCCAGCCGACTTGCCGGATCTCGTACCGTATCCGCACATACCGCTTTTAGCGTGTAACATGGATTTACTTTGGGTTTCGGAAGCTCCTATACCGCGATATGGCCATGGCGCCTTTTTGGTATGTCTCGAGTCGCTTTATAAAAAAGTCACCGGCAAGGACATGAAGTATTCGGCGCTCGTCGGTAAACCCAGCGAAGTTACGTACTATTATGCTAATCATATGATAACGAAACACGCTAGAAAATTGGGCATTCATCACAATATCGACACGATATACGCAATCGGGTAAGTTCAATCGCGTTATTACGCTTCCAAGTCCGATCAATTTTTTTCGAGGATAATCCCGTTGCTGACTATCCGGTTAGCGGATTTTGCATAATACCTATTTACTTATTTATTCTTTGACGAGACGATCGTAAATCGCGTTTTATTGATAAATGCAAAAACCATCTCGTTCCGTGGGCAAAGTAGACAAATTCTCAAACATAAAACGCTAAGCCGTCGTACTAATTGGAGAAGTTGTAAAAAATGTATTTTTTTTCCTTGCATCTCATCCATTTTCAAAAGCTGTCACGAATTCACGTTTGATTAATTTTCGGTTATTTTTTTTTACGGCGCATTTTCTTTCTCACATATATTTTCCTTTAATCCGGGTAAAAATGATCGTTTTGACGGAATGTCGATAACATCGTTGAAACTGGAATAAAATGCCGGGATTTTCATCGTTTTTTAATCGTACGACACTTCAGCATAGGGATTTTTTTCGCAACGAATATTTACTAGCAAAATGAGCAACTTTGCTTAGAGAAGAAAGACGAAACTGTATTGTATCATGAAAGTTGATCAGCGAAAGCTGAATGTTTGGACAAATTGATGTTTTTCATTCGTAAATTATGTAATATGTTTTTTTTTGTCGACAGGGACAACATAAATACTGATATATTCGGTGCCAATTTGTACGACAAATATTTGGCTCGTTATTCCAAGGGCGAAGGTACAAAGTCACGAGGAATGGAAACTCTTCTCGGCGATGATTTGCAATCGCCAAACGTAAAAGCTTGCATAAGTATTTTAGTCGAGACTGGGGTGCACAGGCGCGACTCGCAATTCTTTTCCGAGCACAATCCGCGTGATTTTTTACCGATGGAAGAGGGTCTTTGTAAACCGGCGTTCATCGTCAAAGACGTTGGCTGCGCGATAGATTTAGCTCTGAAGGAAGAAAAATTAACTTGACTCGCTATTGAGGAAAAATCGAAATAATAAAAAAACAGAGAAAAAAAACTGAGAGACCCCCGCGAATATTCGAATTACGTACATTTTTCGTTCGAATGTTCCTGTGAATATTTTCATTTTACACCAAGTTGTACATATATATCTACATACACACAAACGTATACAATATCTATATCATATATTTTGTAGATGAAACGAAAAAACTTGTCCGATGGAAAATCTTTTACGTTAGATCGTTTTATCTCCAGCTGAAACTTTTTAATTTCCGAATGACGAGAGGAAAAATTGACGCCGCAAAGAATCGAAAGACGAAAAAAGAACCGAACGGCACATGAATTCGATGATTTTAAATGTTGACTAAACAATTGGAACTTTTAATGAAATTTTTACGTGAAATTCAGTTCCATTTTATTGAATATAGGGAGCGACATATCTCGTGTTCGCAGCGCGAAAGTATCAGCAATAAAAACCGTTTAGCGGTGAGAGTAGCGATTTTATGAATCCGAGGTTCAATGAGATGGCGAGTACGGTGCAAAACGATCGGAAAAATCGTCCCCGTGGGTGTAATATGAATCCGAGAGAGATCTAGAAAAAATGACATTTAGTTGAGCATAATATCGATTTCCCTGATAAACATTCTAGTCTGACAATGCAATAGATATAACAGATCCACGTTCGTAGTTATTTGCCATCCGTTTCTACGTTTCTAGAATGATTTTTTTTGCCTCGATACCTCACTATTATTATCATCATTCAATTATAAAATCTGGACTGATAAAGTGACGACTTGCCTAGATTTTTCGGCTGAACCACAACGAAATACACATACGGACATTGTAGACATATAGAAAAAAAAAAATAGACAAGATGATAAATCGTAATTATTTATTTCGCTGGAAAGGAAACATTTCGTTCGTCGATTTGAATCACCGATTCGCAATATTTGCATAATCGTACAAATATGCATGTATATAAATGTATAAATAGTGTAAACTAATATTTTTTTCTCTCTTGAATTAAGACGGAAATATTGTTTACTGTAAACGGAATAGAACGCTCGTGCAGAAAATCATGTACTCTGCGCTAAGATGGAGCAAAGCTCGATAGAGTATGTACACTGTTGAATAATGACACGAGCATCAATTACGTCACTGACGAAAATTTATTGCATTTCCCATCAACGTTCGAGGATTTCAGATTGAATTATCGTCGTTTTTTTTCAGTTCTAATCCATGACATAATTTTGATAAACCATCTGAATAATTGTGCGCACGTGTCCGTTACGAGCTAGACGAAAATTCGGTTTTTATGAATCTACGGTGCGGCACCTTGAATTTTATTATTCACATAAATTATCGAACTTAGGCAGATTTGAAGGATTTTTTCACGCTTTTCCTACTACGCGAGAGTAGCAAAAGCGATTATTCAGATTGGACGGACGGATAAAAGAATGAACTGTGTTAAGTTGGTCCGGAATTTTTTTATTTTATTTTGAATTGTGTTCCAAGTTTGAAAAAAAACTTGAGAAGGATCCGGAATTGCTTTCGAGTAACGAGAAATCTTCGAGTACGAAAATTACTTTTCATAAATAACGAAAAAAAAATTCCAAACGATGAACACGGTCGGAAAAGATTTATTGAATAATTCAAAGACTACAATTGAGTTTCTTTTTTTAAATCATTTTTAATATACTGAATTTCATCAAATGCTGTTCTTGAAATCCAATGGGCATGGATTTCTGGTCTTTTGTTAGTTTTTCGGTTCGAACGTCGTTGACGACGATTAGTTTCGAGAGAGTGAGGAACAAACGCCAATGATTGATCGTCGTCTAGTCGGGTATTGGTGTCTGGCTCTCATGACCCCCGGGTCACTTCGGCAATTGTTCGATTAAAATAATTTCAGCGCAATGAAACGGCAGTGAAGAGAAGCGCGGTATCGCGACAGCAATCGGAACGAACCTCCGAGCTTCGATAATTAAACTTAAACAGTAGCTTAACAAAGCGTTGAACTTAAAGTTTGTCGCTTTGACACAAACGCACCAATTTTTTTGGAGAATTTTTTCAAAGATAATTGAAGAAAAAGCAAGACGCTACAACGGTCCTGAGTTTCAAGCGAGTTTTGACGAAATTTCGAAAAAAAATTGGCTACAAAACGGAGTTTCTGTCACAATTATTTTTTTTCTTGGCAGATCGGTTTTGATTAATAATTGTTTAAGTTATCAGGTTAGATGGACCCTTTTTCAAGGTTTTTGCCGGTGCATCCTTTACGTATCAACGACTCGAATCATCTATTTCAAAATATCGATTTACTATACTTGCGTAGCTGCTATAGGTGTTTTCAAAAACAACATTCTTTGAAAAATTTAAACGGTCATAATCTTCTTGCACTCTGGTAGAATTTCGTCTAATTTTTATTTTAGCGCAGTTTTCTGTCCTTGACGAACCAAGAAAAGCAGTATCTATGGAATTCAGAAATTTCCGAAAATAAAAATTTTCCAGGCTCAGAGTACAGACACGTGTGACTCTTGACGTTGCTGATCCGACAGGCCCTACTTCGGTTTTCTCAACAGCCAACCGTTATTACAGGAAATCGAACGAAACGACAGCAATAAATATATCGAAAATTCGATATTGCCCGTACGGACTTTTTTAAAGACTGAAATCAACGCACTCTCGTTAATCTTTTTGATCTCAGCATGAACGTAAAAGGACGAAATCGTAATGGGATATTTGGGAAATTTGAAGAAATGTCATATTTCCTTTTTACGAAAAAGAAAAAAAATTCATTCAGCGGGCAAATAACCAATTTTTTTCAAAATCTTCTTCGGTGATTAATGCGGGAACCTGTTGAGAGCGCGCCCTGAATTCCAATCCGCAGCTGGGTGTCAACATGCACGGGGAACGGTTTAAACCACAAATAATACCGTACAGTCGAGTACCAGACGGAGTATTCGCCCAAGTGAATTGTATATCCCACGGAAGAAAACAATGAAATAGTAGAAAATAATCGAAAGAAATTTCAAAGTAACGTAAATTTTTATTTAAAAAAAATTGTTTTGATTACATCAAATCCGTAAGCTATTATTCACACTTGGATGAACTTAATTAATTGGAAGATCACACTCTGACCATCGTTTATAAACATGTGTCATCCTCACGCCGCACGTTATAAATACAAAAAATTATTATCAATTGTCTCGGATTCCCAAATTTCCATTATCTGGTTAGTTGGCATTTCCATTTGGCTTTGAAGGATTTCAGTTGGCATTTTGAAGGAAACAACGCGTCCTGTCTCTCGATTCAACGTACTGTACATTTGTTGAAGTGTTTTTTTTTTCTAAATGAACGAAGTGATCGCACATTCGTCGTGGTTGTTGAACGTAGTGTATATTTCCTTCTCAATCTCAATTATGTTAATCGGAGATATAAAGAGTCACGGTCTTATCGGCTTAGAGAATTCTGAAGGAAATTCAACCGTATAGCTGCCAACACACGTAGAACTGGTTGACGAGCATAAATATATATGTACCGAGCTCAAAGTGTAATAACCTATAGTCTTTAGGCGTACGGAGAATAACGGTTGGTGTAATTGCGAAAGATTCGAACTTGGCCTCGAGGTATTTGTCTGCTCGAGTATCCAGACGAGTGTACATCGTCACGTGATTCCACTTGACTGACAAGAGTTGTAATTATTAGCACCCTCCCTTATTGCGTCTATAAGCACGCTACATTAAATTTCATTGGGAGAAAAAAGTGTGGCAATAAACGAGATACACTTTTCACTACATTTCCCTTCAATTTATACATCGTTTCATAAAATTTCGTATTCAAACAGTTCACTGATCTACGATAAAGTTACATGGCTTTTGACAATTCCATCTCTATAATTAACGGAAAGCGTTACCTCGGATCTCAGATATTCCGTAATAACCGAGAACTGATTATTTGATTTTACGTCCAATGGCAAAATTTTCTCCCGCAATATTTCCAGGTCTGCAAGCGCGTGTTAAGTACAATTCTCGAATCGCCATTTCTCAGAACTTGGCACATGTCTTCAGCGTGAATTTCCGGTATAGCGAACTTCCGGTCTCGTCAGGCGGCGGTCTATTGATATTTTTTCTTTTTGCTTTCGTGGCTCTTGTTTCTCTCGTCGCCATTCATTTTTTCGATAGAGTCGAGGAAAAGAGCCGTCCTTGGGTGAATATCCTCGGGTGTAGAATCCACCGATCTTTTTTGTACCTTCTTGCCACCAGTCGCAATCAGCTCTGTCTTTTCCTTCAGCTGTCTCTCGTAATTCAAAATTGCCGCGAGAATCTGCGGTTCGTTCTGTTCGATAAATTGACGAGGATCATAGGCGCTACTGTCCGAGCGTCCCATCGATCTCTTCTGCATGAGCGCCGACAGCACCAGCGTCAATGTTGGTATCGTCATACCGAGCAAAAACATCGGATTCATCATGTTCTTCATTCCATGATTCTTGAAACCGGTATATAGTTCCGACCATATGCTTTGCTCTTCCGCTTTGCCCAGTTTCCCGTACAACCACGGTTTTATTTTGCCGGTTTTGGCAATGTAATTGTAATAATGAGGATCGTAAGATTGCGCGTAAAGCTGGGAATAATAAACGTCCTTTTGTGACGATGGATGATCGGAATTGGGAAACCATTTGCTGGCATCCTCGTAAGGAGCGTTTGGATTGCTGAGCACGGTTTGACCGAGCGAGCCGGGTGGTTTAGTGTATATAAACTCAACCGGCTGCTTCCAGTGACCATTATTACCGGAAGCAATTACTCCCGGCGGTGCCGCGTTCATCATTCCCTTTTGATGATAAATCGGCGGACCAGCAGGTGCTATTCGTGATTGAGGGTAAGGATTGACACGAGGCCGCATGGAGCTGCGATACATCGGATGATGTTTCATTGATGGATTTCCATAAAAACCATCTCTTCTCGATTGTATGCCCATCTGATTCCATCTTGACGAGGGATATTGCGATCGCAATGGCGGGTGATACGGCCCTCTTGACAGATGACCAAGCTGACCTGTCGAATCGGACGACACGCTAGCAGCGAGGTTATGAATATTGTTGATCGTTTCTACGGAATTCTGATTTCCGTAATCCGTCGATATTTCATTGCTGAACGTCTCACGAACGTTTCCTCGTTCATCAATGCCATCTTTCGTTCGTTCGTTGCCAACGCCGATGGAGCGTTGAGCGGAGATCGGGGAATCCCCTTCTCTCGATGTTAAATACTGCTGCAACGCCATCTGGGATTCCTCGGGTGTACGAGAATTGAGAAACCGACGCAGCGCTATGCTCGACGCCTGGCTAGTAGGATTTTGCGGCGATTGCTGACGGGTAATCGTCGGATGCACGGATATTCCCGCTTGTTGCGATTGCGCGGGATGTTCGCGCAACTGACGAGATTCGCTGGTGGTCTTTGCGGTAGGAGCTTTCGGAAGAGCCTCGATAGGGGGCTTATCATCGTCCCTCGCCTGTTTCGAAACTAGTGGCAATTTTGTTTGCGTATGATCGCTGTAATTAGCCTTCGATACTTGCTCATTATCCACGTGGCTCATCGTTCGTTCGATAGTCTTTTTCGCCTCTTTTCCGCTGGAGGCGTCATCGTCGTTGACAGGCGACGAATTTCGTATCTCCTGGGTAGCCCCTAGAGGGTCAATTGCCGATGGCTTGAAGGGAACTTTCGAGAAGTTTATCTCTCGACCGTCTGCAAATTTCAAACGTTGGTAATACTGTTTCGCGTTGAGCCTCGAAGATTGGCTCTCCTGCGCGGTATAATCGATCGTTTCCGTCAACGGGTTTCCCTCGTAATTCAGCTGAGCTTGAGATACCCGTCCAATGGACAGGAGGATGGACAGGAGGATGCACAGTACGACTGTCGGCTGCATTGTTCCTGTTTCGTTTTTATTCCCTGCGGAGAAATAATAACGCAAAGTCGTTAAGGCGAAAGTTCGATGTCGGTCGTCTTATTGCAGATAAATGGTGATTTTGCGTGATCCGCTAAACATTGTTTTTTCTTTTCAAATTCCAACCGATGAATGGTCGATCGTGATATTTTATTATTACAATCGTGTTTCGTATTTGTTTTGCTTTTCGCAATAATTGGCGTTATCCTTATTACCGTTTATGGTATATGTAGCGTTTTTAGCTTTGAAAAGTGTTACACCATGGAATTTCTTCGCGTTTGCCAAGTAGAAGAAATCGTTGCAAGTTTAGCATTATAACGGATAGAATCGCGAACAAACGAATGCAAGAACGGTCAAAGCGTTCGTGGAAAAAGAGATCAAAAGAGATGTACAATCTTCGCAAGTGCGTGAAATTCCGTGCGTACTTGAATGTACGAAAAAGAAAAATATAAAAATATTTTTTTTTACCGCGGTGATATCGATTGTTCGTCGCGAAAGATAGGACGACAAATATTCTATTCGATAAGTTTAGTCACACGCGATTTTACCTAGCATTAACCCACATGAATGGAGGTCAAACCGCTCCTCCCCTCTGACTCGATTTTTTCGTCTTTGATTTCGTTTTTTTTCTTAATTTTTCCAACGTCTATTACACCGCGTGTCTGAAAGAACGGGTGGAGTAGCAAAAAAAGAAAAAAATTGTCGCCTGGGTCATCGTGGAACGATTTGACTGAGGAATGAGAAAAGAAGAAGAAGGTTGAGTCCGAAATGTTGAACGAGGAAGAGTCAGAAGAAATACGTAGTTTGAGAAAAGTAGGGAAACGTCTTGACGACGAGAGAAGTATGTGAGATAAGGAGAGATCGCGTCTCCGTGTTTTGGAATTGGGGGGACCGGGCATGACCACACAACGGGTGTCTGAGAGTTTAAATTTTACTCAAACTAATAAAGATGTATATGTGCCACACATGTTAATACAAAATGTACCAGCCGACAAACCGGAGAAGCGCGACTCAAACAGTTGCGCTTTCTAAAACCGTTATGTTTAATTGTGACGTCAGCATTAAACGAAACAACATCTTCCTCTCCATTATCCTTCTTTTTATATCGTGAAATATCGGAATAGATTTTACTAATTGTAAAAAAAATCATCTTTTCCCCGACTCTTTGCGGAATATGATCATTCGCCAAAAAAAAAAAAATCCTCAAAACGGAAAGTGGAGGTGGCGGTGTGGGCGTGGGATCAATCTTTGTACCGCATCGTTATTTAGGATTTGGGGAAAAAAAAATCGCCGAAAAAAAAGACTCGTGTCTCCGCTATGAAACACTAATGTATGCGTATACATTTGCGTTTTCGGGTTTCATCAATTTTTTCTCTCTCTCTTTTTTTTTTATAGGAATCCAAGACGACCGAGCATGGGTCAGATTATAAAAACGTATGGCGCGCTGTTACTGTGACCCGGAAAAAAATTTGAATAAATTCCGACGTATAAAAAGTCCTTCGTTAGTTTCGTAAAAATTTCATTTGGCTAGCTGACGAAAAAGAAACGTGATAAAAAAAATTGATATCGCGCGTTAACGAGGACCTTTATTTTTTTCGTTATTACCTACTTCACGCTGAATAATTTTACGCCCAAGCTCGTTATCTCCGTTATACGGCGATTCTTTTCTTCATTACACTCTAATTAACAATATCGAGAATGTTTCCGACATTGCGGCAATTTTCTTAAAATTAAACCGTCGCATGTGTATTGTAACGCAAGTTAGATCTTCGTGTGAGAAATATCGTGGATTTTAAAAGACGAGCAACGCCAGGATCACCTACAACAATGACGGCAAATGTTCACACGGTTGATATCGTAATTTCACACTTTAATTGTTATTTTACATTTTTTGTGCTTCATTATAATCAAAACCATGATGACCATTATTTCGTCCGATTTATCACGGACGGTGCAACAAATCAACGTGAGTGAGTACATAGCCAATTTCGTATACCAAAACAACGAAGGAAAATGATTTTCGAAAAATGGTCAATTTGCCATAATAATTTTTGAATGATTGTGCCATATGAATGTTATTTCTAAATCCAAAACCTCATTGTGTAGGAAAAGGCGTATACAAGAATGTACGTCTCCACGTGGTGCAGTGAGAAAGACGTGTTAAAACCGGACGTAACGATGCTACCGGAAATTCGCGAATTTATTTAAACGAGATCAGCGTTTCACTTACCGTAAGTATAGTTCTTTCGAATTTATGTTGTACCGTTTAGCGCCGTCGCTCTATGTACATATTTCTCTGGGTATGTATACATATATGTAGCATACACATATATGTATATATGTATATACGAAGATGTACACAAAAGCGTATCAGAGTGACGAAAACGTTTTTTTTCCCCCTCGATGGTCAAAGGGCCAATGGAATTTTCGCGATGAATTTGGATACTTTTTTGAAACCGATATAATGGTCGATCTTCGATCTTGACATTGGCGCGAGCGCGTCCATCGGAGATCGAGGTGACAGAAACACTGCGATTCGCACCGTGGGAGAGACTTTAAAACGCTGCCGAGATGATGAGCGAAAGGCCGGAGAGTCCGTTCACCGTGTGCGTTAAATCCCTACTTATTGCCCGTCCGAACGACAGGCTGTACACACCGGCGAACTTCACCTTTCCGTACGTCGACCGTGTAGAGCGAGGAAAGAAATGGTGGAAGAAAAAACGATAAGGAACAAGAAACTCCCGCAATTTATCATGTCCCACGCTCTTAGGCTCCTTTGGAGCGAAAACAAAAAAAAAACCACCAAAAAAAAGATGATCGGCACGTGCGGGCACACGATAGCAAAACTTTTCGCCCGTTTGGAATGTTTGCGCGAATATCGCGAAAATTTTTATGGAAATAACGCAATTTTGAAATTTATCGACGCTTCTTGCTTTCGCGGAGTTGTGATTTAATTTTTTTAAATACATCCAACTCTCGGCGCTCGCTTGACCATGTCATTTTCGCATTTATCTTAACGTCTTTTGTGCAAGTTTTTTTTTTTGGTTCGTTCTAAATTTGTAAGTGGAATAAGAACGAACGTTAGCGTGCGTTTTAACGGTTTAAAAATTGTACGATTTCCCCGAAACGTGTGGATGGTGCGTACGAGAAAAGGTTTTCGAGGTTTGAAAGAATTTAGGGCAATCGCAGGGCCTATCTTGAAAAAGAATCTCGACGTGCCCACACGTCTTCCTTGTTTCGTCTTAAATCACTCATTTTATCCGTTTTAAATCTCTCGAGGAAATTATTATCAGTTAACCTTAGAGCAAAAATTAAAAGTGAAAAAAAAAACAAATGAAAAAAAAGAAACGAAACGCATGAGGTTGTCAAGCAGCTTCGGTTGTCATTTGTACACCGGTGGATGTGTAATTTTTCATCCACACCTACTCGTTTCTCAAGCGCGACTGGTCGAAATTCTGCGCCATGCGAAACTCGAGGGCTGTACGAAGAAAAAATTAGATATACACCAGTGTGTACATTATATACGACATATGCGACATTCCACGTTAATTTGATCGGTTTTCCACCATTATCACTTTTGATTTTCATTCATTTCAGTATTTCGGCAAGAAATACATTTTTTCGTGCTCAAATAACATCTCCAAATTATTTTTGTACCTTATTCTGGCAGAATAGTACTTTTCATCGATTTTTTTGACAATTTTATCATCGATTTATAGCATTGAAATCACCCATTTTATTGACGAGTCGATGGTCGAGAGAATGAAACTCGAAAAACGATAATTGGTTTTTTTCTCAATTTTCTCGAGAATAAGAAATTTCTATTTCTATACTCGGAATTGCTTCTACATTTTTTTTATTCAAAAAAAAACATCAAGTGTATGAGTTTTGCCCGCCGGCTTGTAAT
The DNA here is from genome assembly GCA_959613375.1 of Heteropelma amictum. Lineage (NCBI taxonomy): Eukaryota > Metazoa > Arthropoda > Insecta > Hymenoptera > Ichneumonidae > Heteropelma > Heteropelma amictum. Next base: position 23,251,428 of record OY390722.1, read on the forward strand.
TTTTCCCACGAGTTATCGGGGATGGAGAACAATCGACGGAAAGCTTGAGAAAAAAACATTCGGAAACGTTATTTCAGCAGAAGGGATTCACTCCCTGCTACTGGAGATGAAATCAGAAGAGGTGAGGGTCAGAGCACGATCAAATTGACATGAAACGCCCCATATACCTATATAGGTATATGAATATATACTTAAACAAATTTAATGTACCGAGGTAAGTAAGTCATATAATAAGGATACATTACTTCAATCGTGTGTGCGATGGTATACCACGATTCGTAAAGAAGTCTCTCTTGTCAATTCAGTCGTCACTCGGACACGAAGGGTCGTATAGATGCGATGGAGCAAACTCGTGTTAATCAGCCGTACGTCTCGTGGGACGTATTAAAATCATCGATCATAAATCTCCGCTTTGATCCAGAAAACATTTTTTATCAGTGAGTATTCTTCGGACCATCCCAAGTGTAATAGAATTTTTCTACCATTTCGTAATCCCATAATTTAATGAAACAACGATTGACGTGAGCATATTAAATTTAAAAATTCTTTAAATATCTTCAACACTCTTGTGTATGATATTTTACGTAATTTTGTGTATTGAGCAGTTTGTAAAAGTCGAATTATTGAATGAAATTCTTTCTCAGACGAGTATTATCGACAAAGTGTTTGTTAATTGAAAAAAATGCATTCAGGAAGAAGATTAATTCCGCTTCGCAGTGCAAATTGATCGTGATAAAATTGTCATATCGTGTTTGGGAAACTTTACGATTTTTCGATGATTCGAAAAATTGGAAAAAAGAATGAAGTTATGGTCTACGTGTGATTTTTCTTGTCTATATTATTCATGAAGAGAGCGAGTAACTTTTCTGTCATTAGAATAGGTTTAAGCATAGGAAAAAAACCCTGGTTGTGGCTTTTGGCATCTTTGTGTGTGAGCTGCGTTTGTGGACCAGGAATGTTATTATGGCGTGAGGAAATTGACGACGTTGAACTGTTTATGCCACTGGATTCGATTGTGCGATTGGACGCTGCATGGGTAAAAGATAATTTTGGGGATGATTTGAGTTACGAGAGCATTATCGTCACTGCGCCCAACGTACTCGAGCCTGAAGTGCTTCAAAAGGTCAATACATTCTTCTCGTCCATCTTATGATTTTTTAATTTCCTTCATTTTCAAATTTATCCTCAAGAGTTGTTTAAAATAAATTCGGATTACCGAAACCCTTTATTCGCTTATTTCGTGTTGGAAAATTCTTTAGCCTCTGATAGAATCGAAGAATGAAAAAAAAAAAGATTGACAGATAATTTCAGCGAATCGATAATTATCGAGGGATTAATTCGTATGAATGTTAAATCGCAGATTTGGGAGATCGAAGAAGAGGTGAAAAAAATCGTCGTTAGAAATAATACATGGCGAGACGTATGTGCGGGGTGAGTTTTCGCGAAATCTTTAATCGATTATTAATTTGACTTTTCTTTAAACCTCTGTCTCATCATTTTTATTTTCATCGCGACTTTACACCGCAGTTATTTAACATGGTTTCAAGACCACACGCTGTCAATTAGCGACGAGGACATGGAGTATGCTAATGGAATAATAGAAAAATTGAATCGAACTACGCTCGATGATAGTTGTATATATCAGTCTTTGCTGAAATTATGGAGAAGCAAAGAATCGAAAAAACTCGTCAAATTAACGAAGCAGCAGGTGCTGGATGACGTTTATCGTGCGCTTAACAACACGTAAGGACTTTTTTGTTTTTATCAATCATACCTGTAAAGACAGTTTTATTATTTGATACGAGAAATTTTCTTTTTTTCATCATTCGTCAATAATTCGTTTAATGTCGATGGAAATTAACTGTTTTCATTCTCAATTCGCTGTTCGATCATTTCAACTGGGAAAACGTGATAAATGTATCATTTTACTGGTCCTCGAGTTATTCGGAAGTAAGCATACGGAGATTGCTTCGCATTTACGAATTATACCTATTATACGTCACGAATTTACTTGACACGAAAAGAAAAAAAGTTCCCCAAATTTTTTTCGATTTTTCTTCAAAAACGCGAAATTGGCATTCCGCGTCAGTTTCGTCGGGTTCCTTAACGCGGATCGTCCTCGAATAAAATTGAAACTAGCCGCGGTCGGGAATCATAAATCATGGCTTATCCCCATCCTCGTTAGGCTTTTAAAAATCTCGTTTGTGTATTCTTTTTTCGTTCGAAATTCTCAGCGATTCAAGCGACAATATATTGTTCGACGTTGCACCTCTGTTGGCAAAAGTACATTACGATTCGAGAGGCCGAGTAGAGAGTGCAGAAGCGACGATAATAAATTGGATAACGAAGAAATCGAACGAGAATTTGGCGGAATGGGAGCTCGAATTCATCGAGCGAGTATTGAACTCGAACGCTACGTTGCCAAAAGGCATGAGAGTCTATGCCGTGACTTCGAGAAGCTTCAAGGACTTTCTTCATCAAGTTTTACGGAACAACATGACCGTATTGTTCTGCGGTTTGTCGCTGATAGCAATTTACGTCATGGCGATGATCGGCCGCTGTAACATCGTGCAGCAGAGGATTTATCTGTCGTTAATGGGCGTGTCGGTCGTCGGTCAGGCGATTTTATCGGCTTACGGTGTTTCCTATTACCTCGGCTATTTCTACGGGCCGATACATCCGATATTGCCGTTTTTGCTTCTCGGCATCGGCGTCGATGATATGTTCGTCGTTGTGCAGAGTCTCGAGAATTTATCGGCGAGGAAAACCGTCGACGGGGAAGAAATTCCGAAGCGCATCGGCGAGGCTCTCCGACAGTCGGGCGTGTCGATAACGGTGACGTCGATAACGAACATGGCGGCCTTCGCGATCGGCGTTACGACGATAATGCCGTTTCTCAAGTCATTCTGCGTCTTTGCGACGATGGGAATCTTGTTTCTCTACATTTTCGAAATAACGTTCTTCGTCAGCTGTCTCGTTCTCGACGAGCGTCGTTTGGTTCTCATAAAAGACGGCTGCCTGTGTCGTCGCAAATCCGATTGGATACCGAATGACTGCAGCCAACGCAATACACAGCGTATGATATTCGAAAAAATCTTCGGTCCTTTCGTCCTGAAGAGGCGAACAAAGTTTTTCGTTCTCTTGACGACCGTTACGCTTTTATTCGTCAATATTTGGGGCATATCGCAGTTGGAACAAAATTTCGATCCACTCTGGTATCTCAATCAAGATTCTTATCCAATTAAATTCAACGAAAAGCTCGTCGAGTATTTCCCAAAATACGGGAAGAGAGCAGCGGTTTATCTTTCCGGTGTCGATTATTACGAGGATGCTGAAAATTTGAAAAAGCTCGTCTTATCGTTGCGCAAGAATCCTTACGTCAATAATCGTACTCTCGATCCTTGGTTCACGGCTTACGAAAAATGGCTCGAAACATCGGAATATGGTAACTATTTTTTTTGTCGATGCTTTCGAATTTTTTGTTCGAGGGGTGAGATTTTTTTTTTTCGTCGAAAATATGACTTTTATCGATTGTTTTGGCGAAAAGAAAATGTGGTTTTGCTTGCAGTCGTGGAGAACAAGGATGAGTATTACGGCTATCTCTCGGAATATTTGTTATTCACCAAAGAGGGACAATCGTATATTCAGGACGTTAAATTCGATAGAGTACCAGCTGGGGATTATAACATTACGGTGAAATAATCAAAACTCAATTAGCAGTTTGTGAACTACGAGCGAATGAATTTTCATCGATAATACGATTAACAAGTTTGATGACTATCTCTGTTTAGACGTCCAAGATACAGATTCAACACGTGATGATAAACACAACGAACGATCAGGTACGAGCGATGCATTCGATAAGGGAAACATTGGCGAGCGCAAACTTTTCGAAAGGCATCGATCACGTCGCCGTTTTTTCTCAGGATTACGTATCTTGGACGGCGAATCAGGTGACCAACATTTTCATGATTAATTTTGCCCTTTTTTTCTACAAAAAAAACGAAAAGTGGCTGAAGCTATCGTGACGAATCTCTCTTTTGTCAAATTTACCCATTTTTCGGGCGTTCGGATTGAAAAATCATTTTTCTTCGAATAAAAAAAAATGGCACATTCGAAAAAGTATTTTGCGATGAGATATTTTTTCAGCGAGGAGCAAATGATTGAAAATTCGAGAGTTTCAGATAATCGGTGAGGAGTTGATTCACAACTTGTGCCTGGAGATACTGGCCGTGGGATTGGTAACGATAGTGATATTGAGAAATTTCCGAACGTCCATTTGGGTAATGTGCTGTGTTTTATTCACCCTCATCGATCTACTTGGCTCGATGTATTATCTCGGTTTGACGATAGAAATTTCGTCGAGTATTATGATTTTATTGTGCGCCGGACTAGCCGTGGATTACGCTGCTCACATAGGATTGGAATTTGTCCGTGCTACAGGCACTAAAAACGGTACTTATACTTTGGCCAATAATTCGGGAATGACGATGAGATGTTTGCCATTAAAAAACGAATTATATGAATTATCAAAATATTATGCAACGGAGTGAAATTTCAAAAGATGAAAGAAAAAATCGTCCTTCGATTGTTTAAGCAACTTTTAGTCTGGACATTTTTTTCTTTCTTCAAAAATTCAGCTCATCTTGCAAAGCGTTCGAATCTATGAAATTTCAGAACGTTCGATTTCCACGCTCGGATTAATCGGCCCTGCTGTATTCAACGGTGGATTGAGTACTTTTTTAGCATTCGTTTTGCTCGGTGTCAGTGACGCTTATTTATTTAGTACTTTTTTCAAGGTTCGTCCGATTCTCATAACGATGATTTTGATGATTTTTATTGCGATTCGTATACTTGTGTTTATTCATGACATTTGCGCGTTTTTCGAATATAAATTCAGCTATTCACGTCGGTCGTCGTGTTTGGCTTGTTTCACGGATTGATATTTTTGCCGGTTGTACTGAGTTTATACGGACCGGATGAGAGAAAGACGAGAAAAGACGACACTGACGAAAAGCTCAACAATTGTCACGGGGATCAGAGTGGTTTTACCACGGTGCAATTACCCTCTATCGCCTCAGGTAAAATTCCCAAATTTGCATATCGATTTTAGGACGAACACATTTTCGTAAAAATCATTTCTTCACGATTTCAATCGATATCACCAAGCGCGTTATCTCTTTTTACATCTCGAATTATCATTTCAGACGTCGTTGGAAAATCGACTGTAAATTCCCAAAGACTGCCGAAATAGTAATTCGGTTAAACATTTTTTAACTCGAAACTTTTCAACCAGGAAAGAATTCTTCACTGCGAAATCACTTTTCAACCATATGCTTGTAGCGATAATATATATTGTATATGAAAAAAAAAAAAAAACCAAAAAGTTCACGTACACTGATAAATGTGGATAAATTATTTTTTTCTCCTCGCCTTTACCTCCACCCAATCGTTGGTCGTGTCCATTCGATCGTCATCCGCTTCTTCGCCGTCCGAGTCGGATTCCTCCCCATCGCGCGAGCGGCGAACACTTTGTTCCCTCGTCGATTCCCTCGACGTTAACCAGTCTTGAAGAGGCGGCAATTTCGCTAATTCCTCCGTAGCCAAAGCCTCGTTTCCCTCCGTGCAATAACGATGGAAACGCAACAATTCCGTGGCTACTTGAATCGCGCTATTGTCCTCCAATTCCGTGCTGAAATTCGTGTCCATGAAATCTTCCAATTCCGCGGCTATCTCATGGTTTTCAAGTTTTTCTGTGACAAAAAGTTTATAACGATTGTTATTGCTTTTTAGCGCACACATTTTTGTTATTTTTCGATAATTAAAAACAAAAATGTATGACCTTCCCAAATTTCAAAGAATTCGCAAGAAAACTTATTCGCCGAGACGACTACCTTAACCCTTCGAGTGCACACTTGCGCCACCGATCGATAAGTGCATACTGGGTCATTTTGACACAAGGCGTTTTTCGAGTCGCTGTACCTCGGTAAATATTCGATTTTTGTTTTTGTCTCCAAAGACTTTTTTGCGGTAAAATATGCCTATTTACAGGCCCTGAACTTTGTTTTTTAAGAAAACGAAAAGTAAATGCCAAAATATTTGTTCAAAGTGGAGCATGCGTTGACGAATACACACCGTTAATCGAAAATGCTATGCGTCATAACGACACCATATGCACTCGAAGGGTTAAATGCTCACCGTTCATGTATATCATATCCGTTACGTATGGGCAAAATTCGAACGCCCGATCCTTGGATCCCATACCGTGTTCTACTGCTAGCTGAAATTGATCATTATAGCGTATTATTTACGATATTACCATATAGAGTGTCGATTTTTGGAAATAAGTAACGTCTTGAAGAACGAAATGAAACGAAAATTTTGAGGTTATGCATGAGAAACTCGCAAATGCCATGCCTAACGATTCGTCGTTTAACTTGATGGAAATGCAATCTATCTTATATTTGATGGTTTTTAAAAGCATGGAGAAAACGTGTAATTATTGTACCTTTAGAGCGGTCCAATTACTGAACAAACGTTGGGTGACTGTGAGGAAGAAATCTTTCGTGCTTGCCATTTTGAGGTTATGTTGAGATAAAACTGTTTTCTTTATATGAAATAAAGATGGTTCGAATATCTATCGATGCGTGGCGCGCTCGGTTGACGATGACGGTAAGGTAGATTGTTTTTTTGCTGGCAATAGAGCGGCTGAAACGTTTGAAATTATCGTTTGTTAAATCGTACGACAGATGGCGCTACGAGAAAGTTACATAAGACCGCACTTTGCGGTGCATTTTTGAACAGATGCAAGTTTCCTCCGAGACTTTTGAAGCATAGGAAAATGTAGAATTAGAAGCGTTTGCATTGAAATAAAACGCATTCAAACGGAATTTGAGGCGTAATTAATAATCAGTTTTCATTCATCAAACGTATATATTCTTTAGTGTCAATCTATACAACGTATATAGAGCAATGGACCTGCAAAACATTAATCAATAATCTTTAATCTACACAGAAATATATTTTTCGTTCCTATGTATGAAAACAATGAAAATTTATGCATATATTACAATAATCAATTACATAGAATTCCGTGTCATATGATGAAGCCGTGGATTTTTGTGACTGCGTGCGTTTTTCCGCGAATTTTATCATATAGATGATCTAAAACTCAAAAAAACCGGTCAACAGCTGATTTCTAATAAACGTCAACGGGAGCGAGGTTTTTGTATTTCTCATCGGTTCAACGCTGATATATCGTATTATTATACTTTTGTTTAGGTTTGTATTTTTTGTTTCGTAATTTTAGTACTGAAAAACACGCGGATCAATCTTTAGTTATAATCATATCGCTTATCAAATGATTATTGACCGCAAAGGAGAGACTCTGGCGTTTTGTCATCGATCACTTCGGCTATGTCTATGAATCACTGTTTTTTGTTCAAATTAAATTCATGGTGAATCGTCTTTCTCTCTTTCCCATTTTGCTGTCGAGATTTTTATTTCTTCAAGGCGGACGAACGTACGGATTTTCTTCCAAAGTCATACATTATTCTAGTGTACATGTAGAATTGATTGATTTTTAGACTCGCGATGCCGCAGATAGTGACGATCGTCTGTTTTCTGTTCCGAGAGTACGGTGTTTTTATTTGTTCCTCGCACAGTTCGCTCGATGCTTTTTTTCTTAATCTTGCAAAGCAAACATGTTAAGATTTTTTTGTTTATAAAAAAGGAAATATATATAAAAATATTTATCCTCAAGAGAAAGAAATATTTGCTGCACATTTTTCGAAAGAAAAACAATGTTATATTCCAGTCGAATATCATACGAATTAGCAATCGATGAAAGCATTTCATTCAAGTCTACAGTCAATTTACCTTTATTGTACAGAAATCGATTAGTTTTTTTTTCCGAGAGAAAAAATGAAATTTATATATCTGACTATAGATTCTGTGCTTTTTTTCTAAATTGATTTTTTGGAGACAAATTAAAGGATCGCGAGGAAAAGTGCCAAAGGATTATTGAATTGCAGAAGCGTCCTTGCACCTTCAACCATAAATGAGTAAAGATTTAAAGATGCTGCATGATTTAATTCAGAGCACCTGAATCCTGCGACAGGCGCAATCTTTCATATTTTCTTTCAATTTATAGAGCTTTCCGTTGCGACAATTCAGTGGCGCGAATAAAGCCTCTTCGATTCGTATCTCGCTGACTCGAGGATGTTTCGTCCGAGGTTAAAATGAAACATTCGATCTTGCTTTCGCTGAAATTTTCATAAACGGATGAAAAATGAAAAATATTTTTATCCTCGATGATGATAGTTGAAGTTGAAGTATAACACTTTTTTTTTCAATTATATACCATTCTGAATCGAAATATTCGTTTCCGAATTTTTATTTAGAGTGAACAAGCATATTCCCGTTTTCAAAATATGTTTTTGCACAACAAAGTTGCTAAAATAAATAACGTTATTTGAATCGAACACCCTCGATTAATTTGCAGTCCGCCGTGATCCGTGATTCCCCATTACTTTTTGTTTCCTTCGTCGAACGAGTATACCTATACAATAAAAACATTAAGACACGTAACATCGATCGTTATTATCATATAAGACACGTATAACATCGACCGGTCACAATGTTTCGGACGTTTCTTCAATGGATTATTTTCAAACCCTCCATAGTCGATTACATATATAATATATATATGTATATATACATATCATGTACATGAGTATAATTATGTGCTTTTGTTTTCGCGTAATTGTGTCAGGGTCGATGAATTTCAATTTTTTATTAAACTCTTCCCTTCCCCCCCCTTCTCTCCTTTCTTGAGATCTATAAAATAACATATGTGGTCATATCTTTTACTTGCCGCAAATGTGTGTATGTGTGTTTTCGTGTATACCATCGCGATCGAAAAGGTGCGCGATTTATATATATCTAGTTCGCTACAACACCAAATAATGAGTGTGTAAAAGTAAAAAAATTATATTTCGTGTTTCTCGTGGTACACAAACAGTGCGGTTAATTACATAATATCTTTATTTACTTGTTTTTCCTTCGATTAAATATTTTTAGGCCGAGTTAACCGGTGCAAGTATATACGCAACTTTCTTTCACAGTACGTCATATTTTGTATTCAGGATTTTTTCTTTTAATATAATAATTTGTTTATTCTCTTTGAACCTCTGCGCTAATCAGCCATTCTTTAAGGCTCTCAAAGCATATAGGCCATCGTATATAATATGACATATCCATAAACTCGTATATACCCATCATTTGTATACCTATATATTATCGCATTAATTGTAACATTTTTAAATTATCGTTGCAAAAAAAAACGTGAACAAATGTGATGAGAATTTTATCGAAGAATCGCGTACTTGCCAAAAAAAAAACGAATATTGGAATTATAAATTGCCCTGCGTCATGACAATCCGCCATGGCTTTTACACGATTTCTCGTGATTATTAATAAAATATTTTTTTGCGGTATCACCAGTAATTTTTATCTTGGAACATTCTTTGCAATATACTATGTTGATAAAACTTTGATACTCGAACGACCACTGTCACCAATGATTTTATTCCAATTCATTTTCTATATATAGCCTATTGATTGAAAATCATTGGAGAACAAAATTAATTATTGAAATAACCTCGATTTATAACAGAGGTGAGATAACAAACTCTGGAAATTCTAAACGAATATCCTCATAGAGAATGATCTCGTTTTTTTCTGTCGAGACATACTTGCGATTGATTGATTCTTCATTTTTTTGTACGTTTCAATTATTCGGAATATTCAAAATTATTTGAAAAAAACCTTTTTGGCGAATTTAGCATTTGTCCTCGGATTTTTTTACTCGAATTTTTCACAGAGACGAGAGTGGTGACACGTACATACGTTTATAATTTGCGATCAATTTTCACACTCGTTTCTCAAATATACGTAAATAGGACGTACGCTAATTGTCGTATTCGTAAAAACTCTCCGAGTACTCGTCCATTCTGTACATACGCTAGTTCGGAATCGACAATGACGCTGCCAAATCGACTCGTATTGGATTGACAATCTCGATAAGCCAAACTTTGATAATTTTTTATCGAGAAATTCCTACAACCAAACGTTTTATACGATTTTGTCAATTTTTTTTCGATATTTCTCTCTCTCGCTCTTCGTAAAAAAATCATGCAAATTAAATAGGACTTTCGAATCACTTTCGAAAACGTTCTTTGCGGTTCCTTGAAAACAATACTTTGATATTGATTGATTGATTTGTTATTGTTTTACGTGACGGATGACACAAATGTGATTAAATACCGATATTTCGCAGGATAAGAAAATACCAACATTTTACAAAACGCAAAGATTATCGAGCACGAAAGTAACGTCTAACAATTAACGATCGTTACTCTGTTGTCCGTCCAACGCAATATACTCTGCTGATATTGTTGTACCAAATTTCATTAAAAGTGATTTTTTTTATCTGGGCTAAAAAAATGAATAAACACTTCTCAAGTCAATCACTCAGTACTCGATTCTCATACACATTTGAAAATAGTAATTATCAAAGAAATTAGCAAGACCGAGCAGCGATTGTCTTTCCCAAAAGAATTTCTCACCTTTGAGCTCTCGATCCGCCGAGAGTCGTTCGATTTGTCAATTATTCGTTAATCTTCACAAAATTTATCGGTTCTTAAGGTAGAGGCCATTTTCATTATTCTATCAAATATATTTACAATTTATATTAGGTCGAGGAAACATGAACAAATTGGGTTGATCCATTTCGTCCGGTGAGGTGAGGATCGAGACTCGTATATTTTCGGGCGAATCTTGATCGTTGTCACTATTCGAAAACAGTCTTCCACCATCTCGCACGCACTTCATTCTCCATATGCGATTAATATTCTATATATTATAACGTGTTTATATACAGGGTGATCGAAATTGGGCAGGGAACTCAAGGGATGATCGATTTTCGCCATTGCGTGCAGAATATGAGCCCGGAGTGATTGGGATTCCAAATGAATCAGCGACGATCCTCTCTTTGCTTTCGACTCTCGCCAGGATTGAAGTTTACAAAGAAATTAAACAACATTTTGTTTTTTTCGAACGTTAGTTGTTCATACGTAGTCAACCAACACGCGAACGTTATTGCGGTTTTGCAAAAACGGTTCGGCCGCGCAAATGACCGCCGGTAAAATCACTCCGGCAGCGAATCATCAATCACCCGATCCCGGGGAACCCTGCTGATCAATATGAGGATAATCTAAGTGTAAACAACGTGTAAAGTCTTTTTAGGCGTGTCACAGCTGAGTTCTCTTGTTTAGTTTTTCTTCTTCACCTTTTTCCTTATCTCACAATTGGTATCTAGGGCCCAAATAGGCCCTTGCCTCCTGCTAGACCCAGTATTGGTTACGCCGGAGTAGCGGATTTGGTCTCCGGGTCGTTGCCGTCTGACAGGGTAACTCGCCAGTTTCAAAGCTGCTCCAGTCTTCGCCATCCGCAACGCCGTACGGATACCTCGCTGACATATCGGCGTCCGAACCCGTTACACTGTCAAGAGCACTCAGCGGTATGACTTTACACTGGGGCAATGTCGACGTGGCGGTTGCCGCCGGTTGTACAGGCAACGGTGTGCTCGAAGTGAGGCCACTCGTGTCGCCAAAGCGTTTGAGATTGTGTCTGGGATTGGTAGCCGACATGAGATGGTCGGGTGGCCTCGGCAATGGTATAACACCAACGGTCGTTGGGTTAGGATCGGCCTGTTTGTCCTCGTCATTGTGCTTGTAACGATTATGCCGGCATCTTATCGTTATTATCACAACGACTCCTAGCAAAAAAACACCCAGCAACATGCCGATTATGAGAATGTAATCGTTGCTCGTGTTTGGCGCAACGGCCATTTCACCCTCGTGACCAACCGGGTCCATGGGTCCACTGAGGGTACCGTTAGTCTCACCCGAGTTATTCCTGACTCTTATCACAAAAAGGCCTTTTGCCGGCTGATAACTGGCTGCCGTGAGGATAAACTCGAAGCTGTCCGTCAAACCGTCGGTCTCCGTCGGCGGTAATCTCCGGCAAACAACGTAAATAACTTCGGATATTATTTCCGTGTGTGCGAATCTCGACACTTCGCGCTCTCGCGAAACTCTCTTCTCGCCGTAACTTCGTATTATACGCTTGATCTTGCAGTGCTTTGGTTTTCTCGTGACGCGATATTGGGGTGTGCTTCGCGTCAATTCCGCGAGGGGCGTCGCGTCCATATGTCTGCGGGTCATTTGGGTCTTCTCTCCGGCAATCGCGTTCATCGACTGCATTATCATCAACGGTATAACCGTTATGTCTACTTTGACCTCGTTCGTTCGATAATTGCTCAGACGCGCCGTCATTGAGAAACTATCGTTAGACACGTACATGTCGGTTTGCACGAAAATGACGCTTCTTGAGAGCAAATCCGCGTGCCTGAAGTTGACGGCGGCTACGTCACGAACGTAAAGCATGCCGTGCTTCGGCGACTTGGTTATTTCGTAGATCACCTGCTCTTGCCTAGCGTTTGTGTCCAACTTTACGTTGTTCTCCGAAATGTCGGCCATGTTTGAGCCTTGCGGGAGGCTAACTGATTTTGCCACGGTTACGCTCAATCTTATTGGCAAAACTTGGACGTTGAAGAGCTTGTAGACTGGATTGAAACTCTGATCGGAGACTCGAAAGTAAAATGAGGCTGCTTGGGTCGTTCCGTTGTGCTCGTAGACCAAACGATTAGCGTCAATGTCCTGCTGTGTCCATCTGGTGACCTGTTGAATGTCCGATGTGTTTTGTTCGTAAGGAACGAGCAACAGTCTACCGCAGGTTGGCCCCGATATGAGATCGTAGACGAGACCGTCGGGCCCGGTGTCGGGATCGGTGGTCAATAAATTTTCGCGTTTTATCGTACGCGTTTGATTCTGCACTACGGTTATGAAAGGCTCGTTCGTAACGAGCTTGAATGGCTCGTCGTTTATCGGACTTATGACAACCGGCACGCTTGCGTTGCAGAGCATCACGTGACCCGGTGACAAGTACAGAGAGAAAGATATACGATCCTCGATGGTGTCGGAATGATCGTGATAATAAGCGATCTTTTCATTCTCGATTTGTTGCTGATCGAAGGTCGTTATGTTTAAATCCGGCAGCAGCATTACGTGACCATGGCTGGGTTGATGGGTCAAGCGGGATAGTACAATGGGCGAATCTATGCCAGCTTTCGTTCGAAGATACTTTACGATCCCGGTGATGTTCATAACGACACTAGCCGATCCGCCCTCCTCCACGCGCACCGTTTTCGCTGTTATATACCTGTCCAGACCCCCGCTCGATACGGAAACGTCAATGCGAAATATCTGCAACATTTATCAAAACGAAGTGTAAGATTCATACGGTGAAATGTCGACGCGTTTTATTCTTTGTTTTCCCTTTTTGGATGAAGGAATAAATTGCTGTCGAATCGAAACGTTACCTGATTAGATATACTTTCGGCAAAATGCGTTTCCACGTCGAAGACGAAGGAATCGTTGGTCGAGAGATCCATAAATTGCTTAGTATGCTCGTACGTGACCCTACTCGCGTTAACGTCATTTTGGGTAAATCGATCGACTTCCTGCCAAGTTCCTTCGCTAGTTTCCATTATGATCTTCCCCAAGTTTGGCCGTTTTCTCACGACGTATCTGACATCGCGCTTTGGATCCGAACACTCCGTCAAGAGTAGGGTCGTTGAGATCGATTTTCTCGTGAGAGGGAATACGTTCAGTGGGTTGTTGACTCTGAGGGTAAGGTGAACTGGCCGTGTCGTTATCGAAACATCGTAATTAATCGTTGAGTGTACACCGTCGAATAGAACAAAGGAAAATGATGCTGCGGTGCCATCTGAAAAATTCACGTATTTATCTTGAGTTTGTTTGGATCGGCGATGAAGGCAGTTGGAGTTGACGGGGAGAATCGTGGTGGGAGGAAGAGTTGGTCGTGCAAAATACATTTACTTTTCGAACTGAAGCTAGAATTCTTCGTCGTCAAATCGTTATTTAATTTACTTAACTCAAATACTTTTTTTCAAATAATTGACATCGCGAAAAAATGTACGTTTTCTTTCAACGCGAGCATCCTTCGAGTCAAAGGTAAATTTCATTTTTAAAGCAACGTAAACTCACTCGTGTGTGTGAAAATGATCTTGGACCGGTCGATCTGTGCCTGGGTAAAATTGTAGATGTAAACGTGCGGTGTGTCGTTGTGCCACAAGTAACCATTTTTGACACCTGTCAAATTGTACACGAGTTCATTGGCCGCGGTGTCATTATCGACACTAGCCAGTTGTTCGGAGTTGAGGGCGATGCTACCACCTTGCCAGACGTTGATGATCGTGCGATTAACGAGCACGGGTAATTCGTCGTTTATCGGAATGACGTTTATTCTTAGATCGATGGGTCCGCTGCTTTTGTCAGCGGCTATGGCAATTATTCTCAAATCATCGTATGGAAATTCATCTCCATTGTGCTTGTAAACGATGACACTGGCATTGAGATGTTTCTGAGAGAATTTTTTGATCTGACTGCTCTTCGTCGAATCGATTATCGTACCGTGTTTTGGTTTACCGATGATCCTGTAATCGGTTATTTTACCCGAGTAATACGAGGTTAAAACCCGAAAAATCGATGTATTCAGAGCGACACTTTTGCCCTCTACGACCGTCAGGTTCTGAGCCGCTTCGACGTAAATTTTATCAGGTATAATGACGAATTTGATGATCATGAACCGCGTCCACGTTACACCGTTGGTGACATCAACGATGAAATGATCCTCTGTACGATTGATCATCGATTGCACGTAATAAACGCGCCCGTCATTGATCATACTCTGATCAAAGTGTCTGACCATACTCGGGTCATCGTCTTCCTTCATTGACTCCTCGGCATGCGCCTCGTCGTTGTTCTGAACCTCCAAGTAGCCGTATTTCGGTCTTTCACGAACAAAGTAAACGATCTCCGATGGTGTGATATTTGGATGTTGAATCTCAAGATTTTTCCGGCTCAGCACGACGCTAGTCGTTTCCTCAACGAGAATCGTTCGATTGTTTTTCACGATCAGTGGCTCCCAGTATGATTTCCCGTATACTTTGACGGTTACGCGGCTCTCGGCGCTCACGTCGCGCACCAGAGCGCGGATTTTGAAATCGTCCTTTGACAAGGAATCGCCGTGATGCTGATAAAGGATCATCTGCCTGATGAGATCGTCACGGGTAAAATCATTCATTTCACGGCCGTTGCGAAGGATTACACCGTGTTTGGGCCTCGCCATAACGCTGAATCTAATCTCCTTGTCATTGACGTTGACGTTCGTTTCAACGTCAATTTCCCGAAGAGTTAGCGCTACCGAGGCATTGAAACGCACGATCGAAGCATTGTTGGTGATGAAATGAACGTAAGGTGAACTGGCGATGATCCGAAGTTGATCATCGATGAGCCAATGACCATCGGTCACGGTAAATTGGAAGAGTCCTTTCGCAACGCCAGCATGTTTTATCACGATTTTACGATCGTTCACGTCTTGCTGCGTAAATTCATCAACGATACGAGAATTATCGTCGATCCTGTAGATATCAATGTTGCTCGTGTTTCTCCTGCGAAAAATCAGGTCCGCCCATCTCGTGCCGGTGTCAATGTCCTCGTAAAGCAAGTTGTCATTCGTCAATACACGTTCGCCATTCGTGACAACGTGAAAATCCTTGAGGTTCCTTCTGATGGGTGGATTATCGTTTTGAAGCTTTATCCTAACGTCAAACAGCCCGGCGTACATGAAATCCGTGTCGTCGGTGGAGACGGCGACGTACTTGAAACTGTCGCGATCAGTTTCACTGTCGTCGTGATGATAATAAACGCGTTTGTCGTCAAGCTCCTCGGACGTAAAGTACGTTGCGTTTGGTCGAGTTTTCTCGGTACCTCCAGCCTCTACCGTGAGCCAACCGCTCTTAGGCACAACTGTCACATTGTAGAGAATTCGATTGACCCCGTGAGTTTTGGCTTCCGCAAAGACGATGTCGAGTGGTATTTTCGAGCCCTCGTCCACTCGGAGCATCTCGAGATGTTCGAAATTTTTATTGTTTCTTCCCCATCGATGTGTCAAACTCAAATTTGACGTGATCGTTTGACACTGCGGCGCGGTCACTTGGAATATTAATTCGTCGTTAATTAGCGAGTAAGCGCTCTTAAAGAGGCGATACTTCAATCTACCCGCGTCTATGTCGTCCTGCGTGAAGACGTCGCCGTCTTTCAGCACTTTTTCAACGAGCATCGTAATGCCGTACTTGGTTGCCTTGACTATAGAATATTTGATTTTACTCGGATAAGTAATCAATGGGTTTGTCTGATACCTCAAGTTTTCCGAGGTCACGAGTACGTCGATAGCGTCGCTAAAGTTTACAGCTATTTTCCTGGCCTCTTTGAGTTCGAGATCGATAAAGTTGATGCGGAAATCAAAGTTTTGTTGAGTCTTGACTTCTCTAACGCTCGCTTGAAACTTAAATTCATCGGTGCTCGGGCTATCGATATTGTGGAGATAGCGTATATTCTCGTTTTCTATGTCCCTGCTTGTGAATCGATCGACGCTCGTCCACGAACCCGTCGAGTTATTGAATTTTTGCAATAAACCGTAGACCGGAAGCGTTACGATTTGGTAAAGTATTTCGATGCTCGGATCGTCCGAGTTTGTCGCGAACGAGAGATTCGACGACCGCAAATGTGTGAACGAACGATGCACCACCACCAGTCCGGTGTTGTGTATTAGTTTTATTTGAAGGGGATATGCCGAGATGCGGAGAAATCCGGTTAGGCTGTTCGCCATACCGTCACTCACTTGAAGACCCAACAGTGCGTTCGATTTTGCTGGAAAGAAGATCGGATTACCAAATTATCGGGAAAACCACGAATTTCATGTCAGTTTTTATCATTAAGATCATCGAAGTAACAACTTTTGCCAGTTTTCATGATCACGAGCACAACTGCGCACAATTTCGTTGATTGTTTCAATTTTTATCCACGAGCGTAATGATGCAATTTACCATTTCCACGATGGACGTACGCCACGTTACCACGCAGTAATTCAGCTTGAGTGAAGGTCGCTATGGATTTTCCTGGTTCGTCCAATCTTTCAACGTGGCCAGCATCTGTGTCCGCCCTGAGAACTGTATAGGTCAGCATCTCCGACGGTGTGTCAGCATCCACCGTCCAAACTAGTTCTTTGCTCAATGTTCTCCGCGTTCCCTGTCAAGATGGAAAACCATATTCCTTGCCCGTTTTATTTCCCTCGTGAAAAACGTTTAGCGAGGCAGTGCTGAATGTTAATTCAATCATCGCACGTTTCGTGCGACTGCTTGTGCGTTAGAATCGAGTAACGTGGCTAAATTTCAATCTGTCATCGGAAAATCATTACCATCAGCGAGGCTTTTTTGTTATTAAAGTTGGTAGCGCGGTTCCCCGGGGGACATTTATCTTCCGATGAGGCCAAAACATCTCAATCGTTAATGGCCATGGAAAAAGATTCTTTTTTTTCCAATAACCTTGCCTTTTGCCCTCCAATAATTCAATTGATCCATCAATTTACCGCTTTTCCCTTCATATGCTCAATTGAGTGGGTGATTTCATTAGTAGACTCTTAACGAGTCATGCATAAGGGGCGGGGGGACAATAATCGAATCATTTACGCTCAGAAATGCATCTATCCATTTTCAAGCTTCGTCCTGTGTACGTTACATATTTGTACAGTACGAACATTCAGAGAGCTTCGCTCTGGAATCTCGATCGAACAAAAAATGGCAAACATTTTAGTGAACCAACTCAGTTCGGCAGAAAATGACGAAAAATGTTGGATTTCAAAAATGATTTTTAATGGTCCATATCGATGTATTTTCTCCCGCTGATTGCGAAACAAAACGGTATTTCATCGAAAACCGAATATTTCGGTCCGAAAATGCAATAATACGAAGTTTATCAATTAATTACTATTTTCTCATTGAAATATCGAGTTTTCGTGTGAAAGTCGGTGAGTTTCGTAATCAGCGGGAAATTTCCAGAAACCTCAAAAAGTCGAAATTTCCGAGGCTCGTAACTACCTTTCGCTTTTGCGCGCGTACGTTTTGTTTTTGCTTCAATTTCACAGTTACCGAAATTTCGACAGATTGAATTACGTGAAAAATTGAGGTGCCGCAGCGCAATCGTGCAATCGCGCGTGTGAGCGCGACCACCTACCCCTAGCAATAAATATAAAATAAAGACGATGAAAGGCACGAATAGTTAAATATTGCCAGAGTATTTCGCATAATAATAACTATAGGTACTTTTGGATATTCTATAAATATTGAAATTGACGTTTTACTGTGTTGGTTCAAGGATAATATGATACTTGTTAAGGTCCCGATTAATCCCTTAATTGTGAATAAACAAAGCTTATAACAAGTGTCGCATCTCTTGTGTGCGAATGTTTTTTCAAGGCTTCACGGTGTATAGCTTACTTGAGCAAGCCTCAGGACCTTGGTTGCGGATATTTCGAGTACCGGTGGGTCGTTAACCGGTGTGATGTTGACACGAAGTAGAAATCTCAAGCCACCTTCGAGATAACTAGGAAGCTTGAAGTTTGCGCCGCTCTCGAGTCTCAATTCCAGGATCATTTTGTCCTCGGTGCTCTCGCTACCATCATGAACGTACTGAATCTGTAATTAATTTTTTTTATTAACTTTTTTTTGATATTTCACCATTTTTTGTCATCCCATTTCACGACGAGCGACGCCGTCGACTTTTTCTTCATTCGTGTCGTTAGAATAATTGCCGTCGATTGTTTTCTCCCGTTCGGTTGATGCTGCATGCATCCGCTCACACTGGTACACATATTTTGAAAAAAATTTGTATGCCTCTAGGATCCGTGTTGAACCAGAATCTTTTATTCATTAATAATACGACGTGATTAGCATGTCGGCTTGGTGATTCGAGTCAATAATTCCTCGGGACAAGGGATGTCGGTAGAATAATGAAGACATTATACGGTAAAACTAAATTTGGAAGTTCGGCGGTCCATAATATGGCTTCAAGTTCGGTAAATTGATAACTGAACGGTGCGGGTACAGTCTTCTTCAATTTTCCGTATATAAGGCTTTCTCGCTCGTTCGAGGAGTACGAAGGTAGAGAAAAAAGGAGAAAAAGAATATGAGAAAAAAAAAACAGAAAGAAAATGGAATTAATGAGCACCGGAGATGCACACTATAAATAGAATACCGCCCTCGATGCCTCCGACTTTTCATCTTTCTCGCTTTCTCTCGCGACCACGGGAAAGCATGGGGATATAAAGTCGAGAATCATCGTCTCTTTGTGTTAAGCCGAGTGAGGCAAAAGAGCGGGTGATGCCGATGGTAGCGCCGGGTCGTGCGAGCTCTCTGCTTTCGGCCTTGCTCGTCCCCAACTATTGGAGGTAATCCGGGTCGGTCAACGATCGACTTTAGTATTTTCGTCACTGAAAAGTTTTTTCATCAACCGAGCTGTTGATCGCCAACAAAGAAAAACAATTTTTCGTCGCCCTACTTTTTTTTCCAATCGCCGGAAGCCAACTTTGACGGGGAAGAGAATGAATTTTTCGCTGCCGGTATATCGTTGACCGGCGCAAAATTTATCGCCATTTCTCGTCGTCGGAAGATTTTGCGAAAACGGAAGAACCGTCAGCATTCGATCGATTAATTCTATGAAACAATTTAAGCGGATAACAGCGCGGGGATGAATCATCGAGAAGATCGCTTCGTGACCCTTGTTACCCCTGCTCATATTTCCCTAACGTCGCTGTTAGTCGTCACGACCCACGAGAGCTTTCTCTCCCAGCACAGTTCACGACTGCCCCTCTTCCCAAAATGTCCTCTCTTCTAAAGTTAGGTCCACGTCGTTCTGCTACTATGTATAGATTCGACGAGATTTCCTCGGGGCAACACTTACTCGGGAATAAGCTTCTCGGATGATGTACTTACAACGTACGTGCGTTGAGAGTAGGTGAGAGGTTAACCTTCGTGTGCTTCAAACTATTTTTCTTCGTCTCTTATTCTGCCCTCTTTTCTTCGAAATTCCATTGGGATTACGACTTTTATTCTACTTCAACTATTCTTCTTTTGTCTGAGAGGGAGAACGAAATTTCATTTATGGTAGTCATGCGTGTCTCGTAAAACCCTCTCTGCACACTTGTGGCTGGCACTGGGTGCGGACGAA
The DNA here is from genome assembly GCA_959613375.1 of Heteropelma amictum. Taxonomy (NCBI): domain Eukaryota; kingdom Metazoa; phylum Arthropoda; class Insecta; order Hymenoptera; family Ichneumonidae; genus Heteropelma; species Heteropelma amictum. The sequence goes on from OY390722.1 coordinate 23,271,701, forward strand.
AGAGAAAAAACGAACGTTCAATCGTCGTAACCACGTACGGATGAAGTTGTAATCATTTTCGTCATGGTTTTATGGTGCTGGGAACCTCGATATCACAAGTCCACATGCTGCATAGCTAATGGAGCGTCCTCTCCCGTACGCCGGCAATCGATCCGATATTGCTCTAAAAGATTGAACTAAAAATAGATTTTCATGTCCATCATCGTACGTTGTAATTTCGAAGAAAAATATTTATTTGATGACTCGACTGCGGGTGACGATTCTTTTTAAATATAAACGTGGCTGATGGTCGTTCGATTTCTCCGCTAATTCAATATTGCGGCTGGTTCTTTGACCCTTTGTCCCAATTCTTCCCAGACTGTTGCGATGCTTGAAATAAGCTTGAAAATCTTGTTGACCCGCGACGCAACATTTGCCGGAAATGTGTATTATACACTCATCGTTGTGAATTTTTCACGCCTATATACGTTGAAACGTATGAGGTTGGTTGATTTCCGCATCCTCGTCACGAATTTATCGTACTTTTGTACCGGGGAATCGATCCGCTAGATTGACTCGGGCGTTAGTCAACATCGAAGCTTTCTTCGGCTCGCAGCAGCACTGGTTCGTCCGGAAAATCTAGCGAAGCGACAGACACACCGACGTACTTGACACCCGACGTATATACCGACACATGACACACAGATGCGAAAATGCACGTCCACGGAACGTGATTCAGCTGTGAGACACGAGGGTTTTTGAAAAAGAAAAAGGCCAAAAAAAAACGCAAAAAACAAACAAACAAGTGCCGAGAGAACGAGGATCGGTGAATCCGTCGGTAAGCCAGGCGCTTTTCGAAAAGCTCACCCCTGTTTCTCGTCTTCCTCTCGCACCCCCTTCGTTTCGTCGTCCGTACTCGTCCCCAAACCACTCAGCCCCGATTCGACATCATCCCTCTCTGAGTTACCTCCGTTATACCCAACGTCACGGAAATAGTTTCAGCACACTTCTCCACCAGCACGTGCGAGTAAACGAGAGAGCTTTTTCGCGAACCTTTTCGCTCTTTCCCCGTTTGGAAAGTAACAAAACGGAGCAAAAAGAGAGAGAGAGAGAGAGGGAAAGAAAAAAAAAGGCATGAAAACGAAAAAACTGAAGCTGGACGAGAGGAAACGAGAGAGCGTTCAAACAAGCGGCAAAAGATGCTTTTTTTGTTGGGTTTTTCCGAATGTTACCGGTTACACAAAACAAGTTGAACACATAGAAATTTATATAGGGTGTATTGCGGGCTTCCCACCCTTGAAAAATGTTGACGAAAGTGCCATGGTCGTCCTGACGAGGCTTTTACGGCAAGGAAAAAGAGTTGATTTGGATCGTCCGGAGGATCCGTATTTGTGGAAATGAAAACGTTTTTTTTTCCTCTTTTTTTTTTACCAGTAGAATATCGAAGGAAACTTGGACGTGTCGTGTATGAGCGTCGTACGAAATCCTCGACGGTCGCGGGAGAGGGATATCATCGACCATTGTCACTCTAATAGCTCATGGAGAGTTTCCCAAAAGCGCCATCTGCTTTCATATATGCATGTTTATATATATATATATATATAGTCTATCTATCGTTTGTTGGCAAACGACCAATCTTCGAACGAAGAAACGGTATAATGATAATAATGTCGGTTTCATAACTCTCGGGACTTGGATTTCGCGAGGGCACACGCGTCTCTGCGCGATACGGAGGTTTCTGAGGGAAAGTCGTATATATTTGTCGTAATCTGAAAATTGATCGTATAATTCGCGGCGTTTTCACCATTAGAGTGCAATCTTATCGCGTCGCCGGATTTTTAACAACTCCGTTCACCGATTTAATATCAAAATGCAATTACAGCATATTTATTTGAAATCCTTTCAACTTTATGATTTTGAAAACATACAACGTAGAGCTGAAAATGTAATCATCACTCGCACATGAGGCTGAAACGAAAAAGCCACGAGCGTGTAATTATCTCGCGCACCGCGTAATAAAGTCGTCGAATCGTTCGATCGTTATTATCGCATTTCATGCGAAGATAAGTTGGTGATATCGAAGCGCGAGCGTGTCGTCGAAGTTTCATAACCATCAGCATCTTACCTTTTCCGTATCGACGTCCCGCAACGAGAACGAGCTGTTTCTCTTGAGCGCCTGTGTGTCCTGATAGATCGCACCGCGCGACGGTGGGATCACGATGATGATTTTGACATCACTTTCATTCATGCCGTATCTCGCAATGTCCATAATAATTTCAATGTTCAGACGGCTGACGACGACTTTTTCACCCTCGAATACGCATAATTGCGTCAACGACAGGATGTCCAGGTTTACAGGCAAATTGGTGCTTTCATTCATCTGAAATCAACGGAAGATATTCGGGTCGTATCGTGTGTGGTCTTACGTTGTTAGATAATGATCCTTATATACACGTGCATGGTACATGTGTATAAAGGAGTTTACGTTAGCAGGATTAATCGATAAACCACAGGCTCCATACCGCATGTGTAATCACACAGGACACGTAGGAGTGCTCCCAACAGCGATTCTACGTGTGCATATTATATTATATATGAGATTGTGGGTCCATACGAATTCTAGTGTGCTCCAATGGATTTCCGGAAGCCATGGATAATCGAGCTTCCAGTTGTTTACTAATTTATCGATGTTTATGATTGTAGACGTTAATTTATACACCGAGAAGGATCATCGGGTATCACCGTGCACCATATTGAACGAAATCGACGCGAGTGCATCGGAAACTTTGTTAACTACGCGCGGGTACGTGTCACACCGTTATAAAATGTCATTTACGATGTATAAACCAACGACATCGACGATTGTGTACGGTGAAAATCATGTGGTAATTGCGCGGTGATTCGAAAAAATTCTTCCGATCTCATTTTCTCTCCTTTCTCCTCGGATGCTGGAAAGAGGCGAAAAAAGTGTCGCTATCGAAAGACGGGGATCGTGAAATTAACCATCATAGTTTATCAACTTGTGGTCAATTTAACGGACCTGAGAAAACACTAAAATTAATAGCAGTCCGAATTCGAACCAACTTCCCGTCCTCTCTAGTCCGCCTCAGAGATTACATTCCACGGTTTTTCTTCTTTTGTGTGAAAATCGATGATTGGTCTCCTTTTCATCGTCGTAAATCGTCGATGTTGACATTGCTGCGAGGCAAAAGGGAGGAAGAAGGGAGTAAAGTAGGTTTCTTCGCGGAATGAAAAAGAGAGACGCATTCGAGGTGAGCTTGATGCTGTATCAGGGTTCACTTTTCTCCCTCATAGTCGAGTGGCGAGGATAAAACGAACATTGAAGAGGATCAAACTTCTTTCTGTGAGGAACGCTTTTTGCTATTGAACCAGACAGTTCTAACCTTCAGCATTTTTTCCAATAACTCGAAACGTGATGGGATCCGTCCAACTGCAGTCTAGACTTGCAAATGAAGAATTCACGAAATGCTACATTGTAGAGTGTCGTCATTCCCAAATCTCGTGTTTTTTTCTATTTCTCATATTAGTTTCAATAACCTAAGAAATTACTGTTTTTTTTTGTCGATTTCAAGCATCGTTGCATCGTACGTCACATGCGTTAGTTCGTTCGTGGCAAACTGATGTTCATACTCTACGAACGTATGACTGATGCATGACTTTTTCTCAACGTAGTGGCTGTTCAAAGCATGGGCGATCTTCTTCTAGGAATGTATAAGGAAGCCCCTGGGGGTTCTTGAAACGTCACTTGATTTCCTGGGAGACGCTGATAACGTTTATCACTCCATTCATGAGCAAGGCTAACCGTTTTTCTCGCTATATGTATACACATCGAGAAAGAAAGAAAGACGTGCGAACTTGGTGCCTCGAGGCGGATTATCCAATTAACTCGATAAAAATCCGGCCTTATTACCATTTCCACGCTCCTGTGACGTCGAAGAATGTCATTGCAAAGCTGGACTCTTGAACGACGATAAAGAATGAAAAAATATACTTAAACATTTTCCAACCTCCGCGTACAAACGTTTTTTATATTTTGGTTTATCGACGAGTCGTTTTGTAGCTGGGCGAACAACAGTTTGAACATTTTTTTCGAGATTGGGACGAGGCGAACGAAATTGTTATATGCATATGGCAGGTCTACATTCACGGATTCCATTTCACTGAACTTTGACTGCGATATTTGAAACGATATAACCAAACGAATTTGTTGTATGCGATTAAAACAGAATCGAGAGTGTGGGGATTGTATACTTTGGTAAAGTATCGACGTTTGTGCAAATCAGTTAACGTATTATTCCCGGGATATTTCTCGTTTACCGTACTGCTGCAGCAGAGCAGATCGTGCCACACGAAATTGCCTTGCGGGGTCTCATTCTCCCCTTTTCTCTCGCTCTTTTTTTTCCCCCGCGTGTATATATTTATTCTGCCTCGTTACGGGGTTTTCTCTATAGCACATGCACATTTGAATGGTCGGTAAACGCCATTTCCCAATGGGCAAACTCACCCACAAGTGAGCCGGAAAATAAATTTCATACATTTTTCCGAAAAACCAGCGAGCAATATCTTGAATCTATAATCTCGTCGGATAAATTGTAACAGCAAAAAAAAAAAGATTTTTCTACGTTAATTTCATGGACAACATTGATGGTAACATTGATAATTGAGTGATTGGGCAAACGATTGGTCCATGCAAAACGAACCCATTTGTCGTTAGATAGCAATGAGGGTTTGCTTATAAAAGGCCATATCCTTGCTGAAAAGATTGGATCCAGATTGTCATTTGCGAAAGAAAATTTGGAATGGTTGATCAAACTCTCGCTTGTCCCTTTTGCCCTCTTTGCCGTAAAACAATTATCGGCATCGTCTGTTGGCGATAAAATCGCCAGAATGAAAGACGGAACAAAATCATCGAACGAAAACAAATCGGTTGAATAAGAAATCCGACGAGCCCTTGAGGGAACCGACGCGTTCCATTTAATTTGATTTTTTTTTATGGAAAGAGAGGTTGATCCTGCTGTATCTAATTACCGATGTACTTGCCGCATGCACGTGTCGTGAATCGTGGAGTTTTATCATGCAGGAATAGCAGAAAGGAGAGGGTTAGAGCAAAACCTAAAGCTCCACAGCTTTTACCGATCGCGTTACCACACGAAGGATTACCGCTAACTCGCTCGAGTGAATGTATAGCTGGATAATGGTGAAAAAAAACCATCAAGAGCAGAGGAACCAGTGTGAGAGTAAAGAATGAGAGTAAAGAGTGGAAGGTTCTCTTACACATATAATATGTATGTACATACATACATACATGTATATACAAATACATAGACATGTATATATTTTCTTTCTCGATGTTTTATCACCGGTTGGCAGAACGAACGAGCAATTTCAGTCCTCGAGAGCGATATTTAAAGCGAGGGATGCCAAGTATAAAAGAACGCCAAGTTATTTCCACTCCCCCTTCGCCCTCCATTTCTTCCTATGTACGAATTTCCCCACAGTGTCACCATTCCCTTATGGTACACGCGCAAATACATACATGTATTTAACACACTTCCAGTCCCACTAGGGCCTACAATTTGTCCGTGGGTACAATAGCTTGCGACCGTCTGATTGTCAGACATTAGTTTTCACCAATTCCACATATATCATCGGTAGATGTATGTACGTATATCCTTGCCCAAAGAATTCGTGCGAGAACGAGTGATCCGTACACACATTTATATATACATATGTACATGAGGCATTCCACGCCAAATGAGACAGTTTGGAGCTTTAAATTGCCCAAGAGTATTCCAAAATCCAACACTTCGAAGGAAAAAGCCGCGGCGACGGATTAGAAGGAAAAATGGAAAAAATCGTCGTCTCGACGACTTGATCATTTTTTTTCTAATCGACAAAAATTCCTCCGAGTAGAGTGCAGGGAAAACATTTTCAGGCAAATTGAAAATTCGAATATTCAGAACTTTATGAATCCAACGTAGAATACCCCGTATATATATACATATTTACACATGCTCGTGCATGTATGTGTGGATCGGTCGTTTTCACGAATTCTTCAGGCAAGGAACATCGTCGTCGGCATCGAATGTCACATCGCCATGCTCACACGTAACGGAGCAGCATCCCCCATATGTATATAATTTTCGCTACTGCAACGCCCTCTTCTATCGCCAAAACCGGGGTATAGGAGAATTGCAAACTGCTATGTAGAATCCTGAATGGAAATGATAGATATAAAAGGGTTTATATGTATATCGGATAGAAGCACAACATTCATGTCGAATGATAGTGGGAGAGTCGGGGTTGGAAAGTAGGGGTTGCGGAAGTTGCAAAGAACATATGTAAACGGCCCGGAGCGTCGTTGAAAACGGAATATCCGACATAGCGTCGCCGATTCGCCTTTTTCACGTACATATAACTCCTTTTCCGTCCATCTATGATGCTGCGGGCAATGCATTGTTGATACATGTTCCTCCACATGTATACATGTCCATAAAGACATTCCATCATACTCTAGCCTCACTCAATAAATGATTATATAATAAATAAAAAGATACGAGAATCGATTTTTATACGAGAAACACGAGAAGAAAGCTGATTGTATCAGATTCATCCCCATGCATTCACACCGAAAGATTGCAGTGGCGTGTAAAGTATTTTTGCTTTTATCGACACTTGAACTCGAGGTGTCAAAGTAACGAGGTGATCGATTGATGAATAGATTTTGAGTTGAGCTGCAGCGCGTCTTGCGACTTTTAAAATTCATTTTTTCGTCTGTCATTTTGGGGGATGAATATCGGTATGGTTGTAAGCTTGCCTCCTTTGTCGTATGCCCTAATGCGGAGTGTATTGTGCGAGCATGTGCAAGCAGGTCCATAACGCAGTAACTCGTGACAGCGTCGAGATATATTGTGCTGCAAAAAGTGAGCTTATTGCAGGTAACAGCCTTCAGGCAGCTTTCATACACAAATGTTTTCTCTCATTGAATATGAGAAAAACATACACGTCGCTCTTGATTTTAAAAAATTGCATGAAAAAAGTCTTGAGAGATTGACGCTGAATCGTGAATGATTTAAACAGCTGCGAAATTGCACGACGTATACCTTCTTAGAAAATTCATTTTCCTCCTTGTCAACATGAGGAAATGAAATATTTCGTTTCCTCTTTATTGTCGAAAAAGAATCTAACTCACGAGCTGCGAATCTTCGAATTCAGCCCATATTGAAAATTGTTTTTTTTTCTTCTTATTTTGAGGAAAATAAACGAGTGCATACTCCATAATTGAAATTTTTAGATGGAAAAAATGTGTGTCTACATTTCGCGATTGGCAGCTAGGATGAATGCTGAAAAATCAGACAGAATTCATCGCCCTTTTATGCTTGAAAACTTTTTAATTTTGTGGTACAGGAATCGCCCAACTGAACTAGAAAAAAATTACCCATATGTGGATGTATATCGTTTTATTGGAGTAGGCTGTATGCTCAACTTGCTTTTTATTTATGATATCTTTTGATGTACTCGAGTGCAAAATGCAAATGTGGAGTGAATATGCGTGAGGGGTCGTAATACGAGATCGAATTCTCGTCGATTCTCCGTCGGTAGTTTTCTTTCATCTCCTTCGTTCTCTTTTTCACCGCTGTCATTCGTTTGGAAAAACGACTGAGTCGTTTTTGCTTGAGGTACACATTTAACGTGAAATGTCGAAAAAAGGCACAAAAGGTCTCCACAAGAGAGTCTGTAGTTTTTATAGAAACGTTTCGTTCCATTTCTGTATATAACATATTTAAAAGAGAAGACACGATGCTGACAGCCATGCACGCGTGTATATTTCGTTTCATTTCCTGCCATATATACAGAGATAAATTAGATATACTCCCATATCTCAACCGGGAAATCGTATCTATTTATTTCCGATTCAAGTCCATTTGAATAAAACGAAATGTGCTTGAGCTTAATTGAATTTCACCAATTGGAAAATTGTGTAGTCGTAGCTATACCAATCTGTGAACGCTTCATTTTTAAATTATTCCTTCGTCCTATACGTGCAGTGTATGTGGGGTGAGTAGAAAAAGAAACGAATTATTATGAGTGAAAATCCTGTCGCAGATTCGTTGGAATATAAATTCGAATGAAAATGAATTAAATTACAGCTTTTTCTTTCAATGTTGTTTCTCTTCGATACGTTTGTAGATGCATTTGTGATGAATGAGAAAAGACAATGAAATCTATAATGCTTGTTTCATCATTTTTGCACAGTTTTAATTTTTTTAACGAATCTTCGTATTGACTCAATGAGTTTTCCAATTTTGCACATGTAAAACAGGACTTGATTCGCAATCCGTTCTTTTTATCCCATTCATGCACTAACAGTCAATCTTTTTCACTCTTTTCATCCGTTTTCAACTCTTTGCACTCGAACTGTCGGACCTTCGGTGTTTTTTTTCTTCATTTATTTATTTTGCTACCTTTATACGGCACTGCCAATATGTCATGTATAGCTCGGAGCAACCAATGGTTACACGAAATTGCAGAAGCGAATGGAATACTCTTGTCTCTGTGCTCGCTGACCAGCTCGCGTTTCCTCTGACTCGTTATTTGCTATTTATTTTTTATCTTTTTTCCGAAAGTACATGGTTTTTAGATTTTTTCTTCTTTTTCCGTTTTCAACAGTGCGAGCTTTTGTTCGATGCTCTCTATTGTACGTTCAAATGACGTAATCGTCCTTTCACCATGTATCATTCATTGTTTTTTGGTCCTCGAGTAACGACAGTTTAATTTATTATTTTAGCTTCACAGCTCACTGAATTAAACTCTAGATTTTAACCGTTCTTTTACGGTCGTGCCAATAAATTTGCGGGAAGCCAATATACAGGTAAATATATGAAAATATTATCACGGAATACAGAAATAAATTACCGGCGTCTCGTATCTTACTTTGATATTTTGGGCCATCAAATTTTCATTTTTTTTTTTTTTTCAAGAACAGTCTTTATAATTCATTCGGTCGATAATTCAGCATTCTAATCTCCGCTTATTTTGATTGTTTGTGAATTATTTTCAAACACTGAATTATTTTCCTTTTCGTTTGTTTACAGCTCACGGTGTGGGTAATACCTGAATTAATTATCACACGAAAATCAAACGGTGGTTAATGGGGATGTAACGCTTTTGATGCTACCCTGAAATAATTGTGTGGTGCTTGAGCAGTATTTCCTCGAAAGTCTTCCACGGAGAAGCTTAGTGAACTTTTGTCTCGGGTGAGAGCGATTGAAATTCACTCATAGTTTCAGTTTTCAGTTTTCAGAATTAATTTGGCATTGAACTATAAAAATGGATGAATATGTTGACAGCTGTGCTTCTCATAGACATATTCTTCATGCATTTCTGAATCCTAATAACGAATACGAATTTTGACACAAAAAAAGTTATTGTTCGATAAATTACGTATGCGTGTACGCATTCATTGTGTCTTTGTATCCTTTTGTCCGTCTGGAATAATACGCCGACGTGCAAGCGCGGGAAAAGTGACGACATTTCATTTCAATAGCGCAAGGAAACTTTTGTCATTTGAGCAATCTACATACTATCCAATGCAAAGAGGCATACCATCCAATGTTGGCCAAAGAGGTACTTCCCGTCGAGGTTTTTTTTACAAAGAGAGCAATGCACGAGGATAAACAAACGAACAAACAAAAAAAAACAAAACTTTGTTCCAGAGAGTAAGCTCGAACAAAGATAAACAGTCAAGTGCAGCTCCCAGGTGAAACACCAGCGATGTCAAAGCCGAGGTAACGGTAGGCCCTAGGAAATACAAGGACTCCGATAGTGGCGGAAATCGTGCACTCTCCAGTCACTCGGGATTTTTCACCGTTTTTTTAGGACTCGGGATAAACCTTTTTTTCGACTTTTTCGCCAGTCTCAAAGAATCATGAAAAAATAACAAAATAAAAAACAAACGTCGATGCAAAGTGTTCGTTTCGCGATCGTTTCATCCAAGAAAGATCAACCGTTTCGCCGATCGGATTTACACGGAAATACATGCGGTATTTATACTTTAGCGACAATTCAAAGACTCACCGATCGAGACGGTCGATCTTCCACGTGGTCGTCGTTGGTGCATGTTTCTCGTTGATCGCATTTACAGACGAACGATTCAACGCCGACTTGTTCGCAAATGGAATCCGCGCGACACGGCACTTTGTCCGCGAGACAAGAATATCTCCAAACACAACCGGCGACGATACCCTGGCTGACTTTGACGTCCGGTAAACCGAGAGGTTTGCCATCGAGTATCATATCTCTGAGGCAACCCTTGAAACTCTTGTGGCCCGAGTACAACCCTTTGGCGATGGCACGCGCTCTCTTATTGAGCTCGGTTCCGCCGATGTAAACGGTTTCGGCAAGATCGAGATAACGATTGCCACCGGATGGTAAATTCATTCGTTTCTCGTGATCGTCGATCTTGATCGTGATCATACTGGGAGTGAAATCGATGCTGACGCGATGCCACTTTCCATCCGTCACGTTTCCCCCATGCGTCAGCTCGGTCGGTCCGTTTCCTTTGTTCATCAATACGCGTATGTTACCATTGTGAAGCTCGATACCCAAGTAATCGGCGTAAGAGGCATGTCCCGTGTTGTACAGCAGCATCCCACTGTCCGTTCCTGTTTTCAATTCGAATTCCCATCTGCAATGCGCCAGCACAGGACGCGGAAAAACGTAGAAAGAGTGAATTTCAAAGAGAAAGTAGAAAAGAAGGAGAATGCGAGAGAGAGAGAGAGAAAGAGAGATGGGAGGAGGGAAAAGAGCGGAAAAGAGAATGGAGAAAACCCAGTGTGCTCCTCGAGAGACCTTTTTCAATGAAATAAGTGATAGAGAAACGTCGGGAGTACGAGAGAAAACGCGCGCGGTTTCATCAGCTGGTTGGAATAGCGGCTGCTGAGCTCATATTTGGGCCATTCCACCCCGTATCGACCGATATCCGAGACACTGACTCCTCTGGGATTTCGTTGGTTATTTTTCAACAATTTTCACAATTCGTTCAGTTTCTTATAAACACTTTTTTTCATTTTCATAAAAAAATCGGTCGGCTATCTGCTTTTTATTTCATTTTCAGACCATCGTAGAGGGAAAATTCGAAAAACTGTTCTCAAGTACTTGAGAACATTTGGGGGAAGAACCAGCAAAACGCCGGTAAGTGAGTCAAATTTCAAGGCAAACAAAATTGAAGAAATCGTTCAAAGTACCACCGTGATACGATTAGCGGGTAAATAAATTTGATTTTTCGAAATTTATAGATAATTTTTCGTACAGGATGTATAATCGCTTCGAGCAGCTTGTTCAACACGGAATTCACTGTATGTATAATATTTGCTGTTTTTCATAATTTGCATTATTTGTAACTTCTGTTATATCCAATATTATGAGGAATATGTGGGCTACTCCATCATCGTGGATTTTGCATTTTTCATGATTTTTGCGCTTCTCGAAATCATCTTTTCGAATATCCTCTCTTCAATGATCCGTTTACGTGCGTTCTCGCATTTCATAAAATCTCTTGATAAAAAACATATACGAATGTGCACCACATACAATAACGAATTTTTATGTGTAATGCCAAAACCTTGAATATTATTTCACGATACGTAATATCATTTTCCACAAACACTGAGACTGATTATAAGTCTTTCGATGTAGACTAACAAAACGAAAATTTCCTCAAATGAACTTCGTACTGAGTCTCAATTCATTATTATTATTACGAATTTGCGGAGCATGCTTTTTTTCACGTCAGTCAGTTGAACGTTCTCGCTATGAAAATATTCAATGTTTATTTTTCGTTCATATCCATTAATTAAAAGCGCTCGGTTTATTTCTAATTAATTCAACTTCCTTGTTGAACATGTGCTTGCTTGTACGTATCGCAACGCAGGATTTTAACCGATCTTTCATTTCCTTCTTCCGTTTTTTTTGTTTGTAATGAAAAGGATGTTTTGAATGTACAAATTTCCCATTTCTTGTCTAATGTGAAGGACTGCTCTTAACCGGTTTCGCGAAGAATAATGTACGATACGTGAAATTCTGAAGATTTTTGATAACCGGCATTTCATGCGAAGTAAATTTGGAGGATGCGGGAACCTGTGTTGCTCGAATTTCAGCTGATGAAGTTGCTTCGAGAAATTCTCGGGATATTCGCAATAAAGACGAAGGAAAGAGGATGAAAGAGGAAAGAGAAGCGAGACAAAGAGAGAGAAGGTTACTTGGCAAAATTCATTATTTTACAAAGTGAATTTGCAGTTTCATAATTAAGAAGATTTACGTAACGTCGTCAGAATGAACATAAGTAAATTGAACGATGGTAATTCACTGAAATATCATGCCGCGAAAATACGGTTACTGAATAAGTGAAAATGAATCGCAGACGTAGCGTGTATGTATACGGAATATTTATAATTAAGCAGCTTTTAAGGCCACAGAAAGTTTAGCTATTTAACGATTTATGGTGAATTTCAGGAGCATTGAAGCTGATTGAATTGGTAATTTGTACGTAAAAAGCTTGATAAAAAGCTTCGTCGTGCATTATTTCAACGCAAAAAAAACAGTCCAGTATAAAATGGCGGAAGAAGCTTGAAGGAACGAGGAGAAATCTGTGTAAGCACGGAAGTATTATCTTCAAAGGCGAGCGACGTTATTACCATATCGAAGGAAATATTTACCCTGCAAATGCCGACTCGATTTTCATTATACAACGTAAATTAATTGTTTCCGCTTGAGTGAAGTCTCTTTGAAGAGAATTCGCAGCAGTAAATTTTGCGTTTCGTCGTTATCATACAGAGTCCTATAGGCATGCTACAAACATTCCCATGTACACTTTGATTCGACGGAATTTTTGGAAGCACCATGAAAATTGGAGTAGTTATCTCGGCAAAGATGTTCTCTTACGAATAGCATAATATTCAGATAGTTGCTTGGTTGACGACTTTCTTGCATAACTCGCAAAATTTCAACAGGATTCACCCTTCTGATACGAAAATGGGAATAATCGCGATATAGCCACAATTTCGCGACGAAAAGCCATCACGAGATTCACAATTTTATTTGATTTCTATCGGAACCCCTTGATACGAATTTAATGATCACGACGAAACGCTCGACCATGATACAGGGAAAAAAATTATTGCCTGTTTTTTTTTTTAATTTCTTTCATAAATCTTATTTTTACAACAATTTGCAGTTATATATCTTAAGGATACGCCATATACGCGAGGAGGACCAATTTTTTCTCTCGTTCCCGAAAAATCATATGGAAATGTTGAAATTAGATCTAGAATTGTATATGAATAATGCAAAAATTCCAATTACGTTTTTATTGACGAATGGATGAGGCTTTCATTTGAATATTGTTCATTAATAATTTATCAACATGCATATAAATATCTACCTAGAACCCTGCCTGGGTATTGGACGCGGTATCGACGTAAAAGCCCCATCTTCCAGAAAGCTCACTTCGACGTCTCTGGAGGCGTCAAATTCAGCGGAACATCCCCATGTAATGGCAATGGCTTCGGACTTGCTCCTCCTTGTCTTTGCATATTCCACGACCTGAGCTCCGTTGTACATTATATCTGCCATACATCCTCTCAAATATTCCGTGTGTCCTGAAAACGTGGAACGTTCGAACGCGTATAAATAAGTAAGTGCATAAATTCTTCATACATGGGTGTATACGAGAGTGTGTAAAGGGGGCAATTTTCGAATGCGCAAAGGCAGAAAAAAAGCTGGAAAAATGGGCATGAATGGATTTGATTTGCGCGCCAAGGATTATTTGCATCGTCGATTCGTGAGAAGGTATTCTTGGTTGCATTTACGAAAGCGAGAAAAGAAAAAGTTCGAGGCTCTACATTTTTTTTCATACGAACGAGCTTGACGAAGTGTTTCGCCGAAATAAATATTTAAACTTCCGCCTCCGCCCTCGTGTAACGTGCCTTGTGAAATATCGTAATTCGATGACGTGGCATTTGAGCCAATTTGGTGGTTTTTTATCCAAAAACACGTTCCTCACATCCATAAGAGATAGAAAAAAAATGTTTTTCATTTTTATTCATCCGCGGAGTCCCTCGATCGCGCCGTGAACGTTATTGTGTCGTGATATCGAGCGAAACGCGCCAAGACGGGGTCTTCACTCAAATTTGTGCCAGAGTCATTGAACATTTTCAGGAATGAGAAATAATCTACGCCTTCGTGCTCTTATTGCTATCTCTCTCTCGCTCTCTCTCTCTCTCTCTCTTTGTCATTTCAGAGCGAGAAACAAGCTTGCACCATCGAAGAGAGAGAGCGTGAGAAACGAAGAAAGATCGAGTGGTATAACAAAAAAGCGCGAAAGAGACAAGAAATAATATAACGTTGAAAGCGGCTACGCTTTTTTCTCTACCAACCACCGCGCGTCCTCGAGCACTAAGCCTGATGAATAATTCACTCCCGCGAGTATAGTAATCGTATATTTCCCCGGTGTCTGATTGAAGAGGAATGAAAAGTGCAATTTCGCTTCATGGAAAAAAAGATTGGCTTGTAGGACCTTCACAAGGATGTATACGTATATATGTAACGTAGATGATGGAACGGGTCACCCATCCCCGCGACCGCTCCGCAATGAGTGACAATTGTTCCTTCCGTTTTTCTACTACATTTACCATTTCATCGTTACGAGATCGTTCATCATTCGTTTCAACCCCGCGCGACCGTTTTCGAGCCACAACATCGAGAAAAACGATTGCGGTTTCATTGAAATTGTTGCAGGAACAAATTTATTTAGCCAAGATGGATTCGACGTATATAGAAATTTGTTCAAGTCCATTCGACGTGAATGAATTTCCATGCGATTGCGGTGAATTGCGAAAGAACGATGCAACGATTTCACGTTGAATTGCTCGGCAATCTTCGTGCGAATAAGTCCATGGGGAACGTGAAATTCCAGATTAATTGGACTGTGTATGTATGGACTCGAAACGAGCGAAGGTCCTGAAAGTCGTACCCTTTTTGATCTTATTAACTTTTTTCCCTTTCGTTACCATTTCTTTGGCCTTTGACTTTTTGTGCCGAATGTCAAGTAGGCAATTCGTATGTCATCTCTCTCTCTCTCTCTTTTGTACAGTCAGCAGTGTGATACTTTTCTGCTGCAGGGTGTTCCGTGATGTATATGAATATATGATAAGAAGGACATTTGCATGCGTGAAACACTTGAGGCTTTCGTGATTACACGAGAGAGCCACGAATTCTTTTTTCACACTTTCATGGTTTGCAATTCCACCAATTTCAAACTGTACGATATCAATTAACCCCGTTTCATCTTTGCCACACGCGCAGGCAAACTTTTGACACTACGTGAAATCGTACAAGATTAAATTCATTTTTTGTGATCTCTCTGTAATCCCTAAGGGGAGGAACGTCGATACATTTCGGAGATCAAAGAAACTCGTCATTTCTTTTATGAATTTTTTTTTCAATTAGAATATTTATGTGTTTAAAAAAACACATTTTACCGATGGTGTTCGTTCTTTTCACAAAATCAGAAATTGTATTTCTGCACGCAAGTAGGCTGTCGTGTTTTTTCTTTGGCGTGTTGCGAGTGCGTAAAACACGTTGCTTGGATCGTCGCAGTCGCTCACTTCTGACTGCTTTTGTCGTTGTACACATTGCGAAACGAAGATGTATCATATGCGTCAAAATGACAGCTGTCAGATGGTTTTATCAAGGTTCGTTGTCTCGTACACATGTCTATTTTGACATCGAGGCATATTATATATTCGAGTATAATCAGCTTCTGAAAAAGATTGTAAAATAACCTCGGAAAATATGAAAAAATGGTGTAGAAAAATTTGAAAAGAGTCGAATTTACATTTGCAATTGTATACTCAAATAGTGTCACAAAATTCATAATATTTGTGTTGAAAAAAAGTTTGACAAATTATCAATTATAAAAGAATCGATCAATTAGCACTGTGAATAAGTTTATCGATAACGAATCGCTGACATGTTTTACAATCAGCCAAAATCCTTAATATCGAAATATATTTTGCAGTTTTCATGTGGATACTGGTTGTACAGTACTGGTCGGGTACCAGTCAAGTACTCAATGGTTTATTCTGCAAAGTATTAGTTTAATTTTCAGCGACGCTTTTCGTTATTTGAATTTTGTGACTCAACGAGTGTAAAACTAATGGAAATGGGACCGTGCCAAGCTTTTGTACACAGCATTCGTTCGTGTTTTTTCAAAATTGGAGTACAATTTTTTATTTCTTTCCAGAATAAATCCATCATCACGTTCTTGCGCGATTCAAACACACTCGTCCGCCTTGTTTCTATTCAAAATCCA
The DNA here is from genome assembly GCA_959613375.1 of Heteropelma amictum. NCBI lineage: Eukaryota > Metazoa > Arthropoda > Insecta > Hymenoptera > Ichneumonidae > Heteropelma > Heteropelma amictum. The sequence goes on from OY390722.1 coordinate 23,288,073, forward strand.
AAGTACAAGCAACGAATATACCCTCTGCTTAACCGGGTATACAATATCTGCATGTGAAATTAGTCTCGGGTTATATATACCCGCAACTTCGAACTCGTGATATCATGTTTTAACCAACGCGCGCTACATACTTTTACCTCTACATCCCTTGGCCGTGCTTTCTCTTTAATATTTATCTATGTAAATTGAAAGAACGCGAGGGTAACTCCACTGTATTCGGCAAAGAAGCGCAGCAACGAGCTCTCCACTCGCCCACAGTTCTCCCGAGTTGACAGGAGGCGAAAAAAATGGAAGAAAGACAAAACGAAATTCGAAACGCGAGCTCGTAACGTAGCTGCGATCAGAATCGCGAGTGAGAGAGCCCGCGACGAGTAAAAATGTACGTGAAAAAAAAATACACGGAGGAAGAAAGAAAAATGCAGCTGAAACATTACATGCGCGATTGTACACGCCCCTGCAATGCACGGATGCAACTATAACGCCACATATTCTGGATATCGGCGGCCGACCGATTGAAAATCCGGCTGGTGTGATGAATTCCGGCAGAATCCGTTAAATCGACAATTCCCGGACATCAAATTGATTAATGACGATCGAAAAATAATGAAGCTCTCTTGAAAATGGTAATTGAACGAGCGTTATTCGCCGTTATCGTCTACTTCGTGTTTATGAACGTTCAATTACTCTCAAAAAGCACTTTCATTCGATCATTCGACGCAAAACAGGCTTTTTTTATGTTAACATTTTGTTGCGATATGTTCGATATTATACGCCGCTGCTGACCCGAATACGAAAATTGAATTGTCCAATTCGCCGATCTGATGCAATTAACTGCACAATTAATTTTCCTCGTTTTTGAGCCGAAGCTCGCGGACGTTATTTTTCGTTTGAGCCACATTGTAGGGAAAGGATTGTTTCGAAAAGCTTTGACCAATTTTCTCTGTTTCGTTAAATTGTTGAAAAAAACCCGGCCAACCATGATTAAATACACGTTGTCGCAGCTAAATATTTTTTTCCCAAATTTGAATGAGCGTCAATGTGGTATGGTATTCACAACAGCATTTGACAAAAGTGTGCGTAAACGCGATTATCATTCGGCTTGAAATTCGTCGAACGGATATTTCAAAATCACACTCTCTCTGTTTTTTTTTCAATTTTCACAAAATGCTCGAATCTTCCCAGAGCATTATTCTCATTACGTCAAAGTTTAATTCATTTCCGATGCTGAACGAAGTCTTTTTGTCAAATTAATTTTTTGGATAAAGTCTGTTTATTCTCGTTTCGACATGACATACGAACAGAAAAATGTAAACTCCAAAGTACTTTTGCAACGAAACCAGACGTGTACGAGAATCCAAAAAATCATCGAGCTCGACTGTGGGTGCAATTTAAAAAATAAAAACCCACGTGTACGGTCAAATTTTTAATTTCAAAAGCCTACGGATATGCCTCGAAAAATGGTGGAATTACCCATATATATTTCCGCTTGCGGCTGAATGCCGATGAGTTATCGAAGCTTTTACCCTCTCTCGTTCACCCTCGTCGCCGGATAAAATTTCGTTGTACCGCTCGCTTCGTACAAATGAATCGTCATGAATATGTAAATTGTATTTCGTCGGTTTAGCCTCGAGGAATATAACTTTCCAGCTGCACCGTGCACCATGCTGTTGGTCGCGACTTCGTACAGTCGCAAAAAGCGCGGACCCTTTCATCGCGAAAAGTCGCTGTTTCCGCTGGTTGGTCGGTATTCAATTTCATCGCAGGGATGAAGCGAATTACACGACGATGCCAAACGTGCCTCTGCTTTTCTTACCTCCGCGAAAATCTCTCTTCCTTCGCCATTTCTTTTTTTTCCTCGTGAATTTCCTTTCACACTCTTCTGTTCAAAACGCCCAGTTTTTCCGATTTGCCGAAGGTTATTGCCGCGTTTCGTCGGTCACGCGAAGGCAACCGTCATACGAAAAAAAAAAAAAAATTACGAACGAATGTATAGAAATTAACGTGCATCGGCTCGGTGCGTAATTTCGCTTGATGTCCGATCTTGCATGTTTCTGGCGCACTGCAAAAGATCGCTAATTCCATTAACAGGTTGAATGGAGCGTCGCGGATTTTTTACCGCAAATAAAATGCAAAGAAATATTTGTCCGCTTCTCTTCACAAAACTGTGCAACGTGTATAATTTTAATCAACAAAATATACACGTGCATCTGCAATATTAACAGTCTTTTCGATACTGCAGCTTCTCAAAATTCGGAAATGAGGGTGGAAAACGTTTTTTTTTTTCATTTCAAAGAATATCTCAACCTGCAAAACGAGGAATTCAAAAAAAAAATTAATTTGCATCTTTGTCGTTTCTCTGCATCTTTGTGCACATGAAAATTTCGCGACACCTTGCAATACATGTTATCGATTGAAATCTGCTAGATTAGAGTCTGCACCCTTGCACAATTTTCCCTTCGTCGATATTCAGAGTATTTTTCTCGATCATCATTGCGAAGAAAAATTCCACCGTGAATGAAAGAATAAAGGGGGAGAAAAGGACGAAAAATTATCAGGTCGTAGGTTGAACGGTGCGCGAATACCCAATGATTTTAAACGAAGCGATAAATATGCAACGTACGTATTGAATCGTTACTGAGTGTCGAGCCAATATTCGCGAAATGGAATATATATGCCAAGTCTCGTATATTCTATATCGAGAACGTTGAAATTGTTGATGTGTTTATTGAATTTAATATTGATAAGTGTAATCGAGGTTTGCTTTAAAAATTGAGGCATGTGTATCAAATAATGATTAACCAAAACTGAATTGTACATTTCCGTTTTGCGGAGTATCATCAATTAGCAGATCCCCGATCTCCTGAATTGATCGTGTCGAATTAAGTGATAATTTCTGGCATGCCACGTGAAAAATCGGGTAATTACGGAATGCCGCCTCTTCTCCGGTCATGGACTTATTCGTCAGAAATAATATCCGCTTAACGATTATAAATGGGATTTGAGGTCAGACGGGTCATTTCTTTAAAAGCGTATAATTCAGAGATTCGTGAAAAGGAATTTTCCATTGGACGGTATGAAAAGTGATTTATTTCAAAAGCTGCTCCTGTTTCACGTCTGATTAATAAAATTAACAGGAAAAGATGATTCTCGAATGATGGATCTGATTACCCAAAATTTCTTCGAAAACTGTATGCCAAGCTGTTTTCGCCACGATTCATCAGGGCAAACCGATAGCATCGAGTTTTCTGGTTATTCGAGCTACGCACGAGTCTCGCTACGTATCTCAATGAAACGCGAGAATTGTTTAAGTGGGTTAATGGAAAAAAAGGGAGGGGGAAAAAAAATATCGAACCTCGAAGAGTTGAACGAACATTGGATTGAGGGAAAGACTCTTTACTGTTGTGCTTCACCCTGATGCAATCGAATAAGTGTTGGGAACAGAATCGATAATACACACTGAAACAATGTAACACTTGATATACAGACAGTTAATGGCATAGCGCAAACCAACCAATTCTCCTCGCAATTTTCGATGTTGAACATAAAAAGATATACGTATACCAGGCTCGAACGGAGAGAAACAGTTTTCATTTTTACGAGTTTCTTTTTTTTCTTCTTCTTCTCCTTCTCCTTCATCCTCGTTTTCGCTCAAGGCACCATCCAGCCAGCATCGTCTCTTGTGAGATTTGTCTGTTTCAGTCTTTCATGCTTGATAGTTTATACTGGCGACAGGGGAATCGGTCAACACTGCAGTTGAAGTTCTTCCACTTTTTTTTCGTTTTTTTTTCATACCTCTTCGGATCTCATCACTTCTGAGAGTAAACTCGACTGCAGTTGATCATATATTTATACGCGTGTAAAAATAGTACACTCGTATGCCTATACGATATCATATAAAATTGTACGTTGAAGTGCATCAATGTTCATGAGGCTTCAGAAGTGGCATTAACGTTTCGAATATACAAAATCAAAAAGATTTCAATGTTGTTTACTGAGCAAAAAAAAAACGAAACAGAAAAAGCAGTGGAAAACGCTTTGAAGACTTTTTTTCTTCATCTGCGCGTGGACGTTTTTTCAGTGCTCCGCTAGGTGGCTTCGAGCGGAGTTCTACTCGCGCGAATGATGCACTGCAGCTGCCAGTATAAGAGGCATTTCTAGAAAAATTTTGCTCATCATTCAGCAACGCGAGAACCTTTGGAAAATTGCGGGTTGCTAAAATATCCTTCGGTGTTTCAAATTTATTATTTGCGAGTGAGCTTCTTCCAGTTGGACCGCGCTCTTAATTCACTCTCCTTTGTTATCCGTGCAGAATACGAAAATCTGTATATTTTACTTCGCCTTTAGCCAACACTATCCCAGAATATATATGATGGAGATATCGATGCGTGCTCTAAATACAAGCATCTGCGCGCAAAAAGCTTATGAGTAACGAGTGAGTCGGAACGAGTGAAGGCAAAAACGTTGACCTTACCTAGAAATAGCTCGTTGAAGTAGCCGAGTCCACCGATGTAGACGCCATAGTGTATGTTGAGCTCGAAAAATCTTCCCGGTAGAATTGACCTCGTAGTGTGAATAACGTCAATCTCAAGCGTTATATTTGCTTCTCGTCTCGTAATATTCACTTCATGCCACGTTAGGTCGTTGAGGGTTAATCCACTGGGGCTCGCAAGTTCGCTCTCACCAGCTCCGAGATTGATGTGCACCTTTGTGACAACACGAGAGGAGCAAAACGTTAAATTCATGGTTCAACAGAGGATAGATGACAAAGATATGATTTTGCAGACGGCCTCGTAATGTGTCGGATAAAATGAATGTACTTCAGTGACACATGATCTATACCCTGAACACAATAATAATCATCGCTCAGACAATCGACGCAAAGAATTTATCCAATTCTACATTCTATAAGCACACCTCTACGTCGATCTTTTCAAAGATTCAAGCTTTTATGTTACATGCTCAAAATTAGCTCACTCCGTTTTTCCGAGTACTCTCAAATACGTATTTCAACAAGTCTGTAAGGACCCAGTTCAACGATCCTGAATACATTCCTTCATGAACACCTGGATTTCAATCAGAAGAGCCTTAGAATAAGAGAAAACTACATTTCTCCGGCTCAGAGAACGAACAAATCACGAAGTTGCGTGAGTCCTCGGGTGTCATCTCAGCATCAAATTAGATTGTGGCTCTGAAATTTGTATTGAAGGAGTTTCTCACGATGGCAAAGGCATATGAAGCGAGATTATCCTCTTACTCGGTACTTTCTATCTTCATGAGTATTTGCATGCGCGCATGTACGTGTGCGTATTTCCCTCTCCCTCGTGCCTATACTCTCACGTTCCCGGTTTAGTCGTCGAGCTAAGGGTATGAGAAATTTCTCATTGAGGGCTAATTCGTGAGCTTCGTCCCTAGGAATTTCGCAACCTCGCCGTCTACCGTACACCTCTACCATCTTGTCCTCAGTATGTAGTCACGCAACCGCCATCACCTATTATTCCTACTGTATGTCTATTACGTGCTTACGATGAGTGTGCACGTATACCTTCGTATAATATATATGTATTTATGTATATACATATACACATGTGTATATGTAGTATATTAACCATAGCACATAGTTGAACGTACCGCATAGAATCGATCACCGGCATAGCTTTGAGGTGAAACTTTGAACTTGCAGTTTCAACTAGTATAAATTCGCTTTATACGATTCTGTACGATATAAAGGTCTCCGGGAGTGTTTTCTCCAGCCCTCTACTTTATCGCTCCAGCCTCTCTCCACTGGTATATTTTTCAAGGATTTTCTGTTATTCAACTTTGTGTGTGTGTGTGTGTGTGGCTTTTTTCTTTCATTCTGCACTCCTCTGCTTATACATCCGTGTTTCTTTTGCGTGTGTGTGTGTGTACGGCAGGTGAAAATGAAGTAAGGATAGAGTATAGATGAAAAAAAACAAGGCGAGAAAATGAGAACTGTATGTATAAAATAAGTGACGAAAATTACGCTGTAAGTAAAGCAATGGGGAAAAAGAAGGGAATAAAAGTAGAAAGTACGAGTGGCAGTCGTATAATGCAACATCTGTAATAAAACCTGATCTATCCACTGGTTTCTGATAAACTTTTTTATAGACATTGACTTTGTGCGCGTATATTCGCTGATGGAAAATAAAATTGCTCGTGCTGGCTTCCGTTTTTGTTCTCAACAATTTCATTGTTTCATCTCGTTGCGTTTAATTGAATATTTCATCACTGAAAAGATTCTTCCATTATTGAACCTGCACGTCCATTCGAATCGATATGTATACACTCGCAATATTTCTGAACAACACAGTGTGTTGGCATTTTTCGTTTCAACATAATTTCTCAATTGGAATTTGAAGCTTCACCGAAGGTATTTTGCTCGTCGATAATGCAAACGGGTATACAAAAAATTCCTCATAAATTGCAAACAATACGTTACTCGAAAATTCTTGAACGACCTTTTAGATTATTTTTTACCTTCCGTTATCCTTGTTTTCAAACGAAAAATGAGGAAATGAAATGGAAAATGATGGGTTTGAGTAACTTTGCATACACGCAGCGTCGGGACATCCGAAAATAATTGTAATTAGCCCTGGACAAGTTACACTAACAAGCTGTAATTGGACTGTTATCTCACATAATGATAGAAGCCTATGTCACTAGTTATCAATTACATGATGATACCCTTAGTGAATTATGATTTCACTAATTATTCGAAGCTTGTGTTCGCCTTCGTGAGACGGCGGCGTTATCCGATTGTAGCGAATATAATAACTGTCTAAATGAAATTAAAATAAACACATTATCACGGTTAACATACATAAGTATACGAGTATGAAACATTATCCAAAGGCCAAATTTATTTTTCCATGGACAAAAAAAGAGCATTTCCCATGAATTTCCATAATTGCGACATTTTATGATTGTACGTCGTCATCAAAATGTCATCAGCTGTGATGTTCGCAAGACCCAAATGATGATAAAAAGAAATTAGGAATGTTTATTGATTGGATTGTGTTATTTTATGGTCATTTTTTTAAAATTGCAATTTCACTGGGTATTTGAAGCTCGTGTCCCGGTTGGGGAATCGGCGGTATTCGACAGGAACGAATACACCAAATGTCCAAATGAAATTAAAATGCAGACATATTATTACCGTGAATATATTTGCGCGTGGAAAATTGATGCTAAAAGAAAAAAGGCTTCACCAATTTCATGGTTGTTTCACGTATTCATTACAATGTGATTAACTTTGATGCCCCAGAGACAGAAATGGTGCCAATGAAGTTTTATTGAGAATTGTAATTATGCGAAAAAACCAAATATGGTTATTAATTGGTGCGAATCGCCTGATATTCGTTCGAAATATATTGCAATTTTACTGATTGTTCGAAGCTTGTGTTGCGCTCGAAGAGATGGGTGTTATTCGACCGCAGCAAATATAATAATTGCTTGAATGAAATAAAAATAAACATATTATTACTGTAAATACATACATTGATGATTTTTTCATAACCGATAGTTGCGATATTTTATGATTGTACGATCAAAAAGTCATCAACTTGGATGCTTGAAAGGCAGAGGGATAATGCACAAGAAAAATCATTCGAAATTAAAAAGATGTCAAAATAACTAGGAATTTTTGTTAATTGGTATAAACTGTCTAATATTCATTTTTCAAATACTGCAATTCTTCATTTGACCTGATCAAGTTTTGGTAATCCATAAACATTTGTAGGGTAATGCTCTGTCGAGGATTTTTGGTTTTTTTCTGAAGGATAATTGCACTACATACTTGTTCTGTCAGATCTAGATGATATGTATCGTACGAAACAAGTATACAAATTGTTCGCTATTTTATCTTAGCTGTCTTGAGAGACGAAACAATAGACATCAAGTGTCATTGTTCACTTTAATCTACTAAATTTTCGAACGACTATCATTCAACATTAAGATTTGGGATTTCAGATTATACACGTTTCAGCTCTGCTCCAGTTCCCCTCGTATTAATCGCGAAGAGCTACTGTTCAAGAGGGATGAAGATCCCCAGGATGGTAGTTGTCGAGTTGAAAGCTCAAACTAGTCCGTAAGATACAGAACCGCAGCAATACACGCGTATGGGGCGTTCCGAGTGAAATTAATGCGATCTAGATTGTACTTAAACATTCTGAATTAAAATCACAATTCCTCGTGCGATTCTTTTTCTACAATCATTTCAATAACTTTGCTTTTGACGGTATTTCCATCAAAATTTGTATACTGAACCCAAGTGACGACAGTGATAAATTTAAAAGTTAGATAAATTTAAATTTAGCGGCGGTGATATAAAAAAATCGTCGACGTAAATTCAGGGTTTTGATTCATTCTTTTGGTAGCATGAAGTATAAATCCTATGTACGTATGTATGTATATATAAAATGTTACTCGAATGGGAGAGCTACTCGAGTCAGAAGCGTATTGTGTTCCCCTGAAACCATTTGAAACGGCAGGTGCCATTCAACGAAGTTAGCACTGGTTCGATGTGCCATTTACCCTACATCTCCTGGACGAGTTTGGAGAGTGGAACACGTGCGAAAGAGAGAGAAAGGGAGAGAAAGACAATCATCAAGAGAGAATTGGGGAGAGAAAGAGAGATTGAGAAATGGAAGGAGTAAGTGTGTAGGGAAGGGAAATGAAATGGTGCAGCATGATAGAGAGGAAGAGAAGGAACAAGCCTGATTAATTATCTTGGGACTCAAGACGATCCTCGCTACGGGATAACGGCAATTTGCAGGGTGATATTTGTTCCGGAAATTTCTGTCACGTTTGACCCTTAATCCCCATCACTCAAAGTTCTACGAGGCTTTACAATAGCTCAGTGACAAATAGTTATATTGATAAACTATGCTCTGTCCGATGGTGAATTTTTATAAATTTATTTACGCGACTTTCTTTTGTCTCGCACCGACATTTTCTTTCTGGCATTGGAAACATTTGTCAACGTGGTGCCGAGGATGTATATATTTATTTATAAACTTGCTAGAACCACGTATGTGAAATGCCCGAGTATTATTGACATGGACCATTAAAAATCATTTTTGAGATCCAACATTTTTCGCCATTTTTTGCCATATCGGGTTGGTTCAGTAAAACGCTTGTCATTTGTTTTCCTTTCAACGTAGGTACTCCGACTTGTGCTTATTCTCTTCGCAATTGTTCAGGCTTCAAAATGCCGTTTGGTTTGTCTAAATATCTTAATTTTTTTATTTTTGGCAGATTTTTAAAGTAGGACCACCGATTTTCGCCAATTTTCCCATACATACCCCTTTGCGGTTTTTTCGCCAATTTTCAACATCGATTTTGAGGGTGAAGGAATTTAGCTATCGACATTTAACTTTCACCATTGCTTAAGTCTACTCGAGGGCTTTTCAAAACACCCCCAAAAAATCTATGTAGCTTCATTAGGGAGGAAGTTATGATCATTTGAAATTTCGACTTTTCGACGATTCTGGAAAAGTGGCGAAAAATTAGTCGAAATTTTTTTTTTCAAATTTTCAATATTTTAGAAGCCCATTCGATCGGAAATTTTCCGCTGATCACGAAACACACCGACTTTTTTCCGAAAACTGGATATTTCAATGAGAAAATAGTAATTAATCGATAAAATTCGTATTATCGCATTTTCGGACCGAAATATTGGGTTTTCGATGAAATACCAGTGTGTTTCGTCTACTCAAATTTATCTAATACCAATAATCAACTCGGAGGTATCCCTTTTCAAATTGTTTGTATTGTTGTGTGAAAAAAAACACGCACACACGATTCAAACCAGAAAGCAGTAAATTTCAAAATGAATTTTCAAAATCCAATTTGCCAGAGATGGCTCGATGTTGTTTTTGCACACACTGCACTTTGACACAATTTTTTTTTGCCGCGTGAAACTTTCACGTTGAAAAAAACTAGTGTGCTTGAGAAATAATTTCATCCAACGATGAATATTCACGTTTTTGTCATTCTTCAAGATGGAGCACATACTTGCAACATACACGTGTATGACTTTTTTTTAACGACGGAGGTTCAAATGTTTTTCTCTTGACCATTGCATACAGTACGATTCTGCAGCAATGTTATTTTATTTATTCTCATCACTCTTTTTCTTTTATTTTCAGGTGTCGGCGAAAAGCTGGATATAAAATATTTTTAATTAAAACACACAAACACAATTTCTTCACAAGGAGCGTCACGCACATGTGCCGCAGGCATTATTTCAGACCGCTGAGTAGCAATTATTCTGGCGAAATCTGAAACGAGAGGACGCAGTTGAACAAAAAAAAAAGGTATTTATGATAGAATATGAGAAAAACATATTTATATTTTTGATAAAAAATTTATGAATAAAAATCATCGCGGGCAAGTGAGGCTGAGAGAAGCAAATGAATCTCCGATCCAGCCAGGGCTCAGCAGGAGAAGTTTGTACGCCGAATTTTCATTTTTCTTTGTTTTAGAAACCACACTATTTTTATGGATCAAGAATTGAATGCAAACTTTTTCATGTACAGGGCAAATATTCAACGAGACCGATTGTATGCAGCTAGCAAAAAGAAAAAAGAATTTCGTATCGCGTTTTTTCTCTTTTTATTTTTCTCCCTTGTAATACATTCGTAAATACGAGATTGCGTGGGAAAGTCTGTACAAACGTGGTCTCTATTCACGAAACGAGGCTGTTTCGAACAAATTTAGTTTTGCCAAATTATTTTTTCCAAGATTGAAAACCTAGTATTTTTCCCAATTTGGATTTATTATAAAATACTTGAGTATCGTCGAATATGCATATTTTATATTGGTAAAGATTATTGAAAAAAAAAATGCAATCAATGAATCACTGGAAGCAAATCTGGTAAATGCTGTAGAATACACGGCTGTAATTGTTTCGATAACTCGCGCGAAATGTCGGACCGTGTACTGTCTCTAGGGTCTCATCGAAAAAGACAGTAAAGCGCCCGAATTGCATCGATTGTGTTCTCGACAATTTCGGAGCACCAAGATTCTTTGGATTTAACGAGGCATTTTTGAAACAATTTTTGTGATATTCCATTTTTTTAAACAAATTGTCTGTTCGAATCCTCTACTTGTATTGCCGATGAGGAGAATTTTTGTAAAACACTTTCAGATTTTCCACGGTGAATTATGAATTCTGTAATGGCCTGTACGTATGAGTCATTGGTCGTATTAAACGTGTGAAACATTATATGCTATACATGATTGCACTTTGCACATACATACGTATTATATGTATAGAGATGTGAATTTGTGCATGCAATGGGCGTTTGCACCCTGACAACCGAGCCACTATAATCCCAGGGCAGGTCATAAAGTGTGTTTTTTCCCCTTATATGAAGCGCTCGCAGTACGTTGGAAGAGAAATCGAGTGTGTACAAGAGAGATACATTATATTATAGCTGAAGAGTCAAGTGTAACCAAGAGAGAAAGAGAGAGAGAGAGAGGGAGATGTATTATTATATACATACAGATGAAGAGATGCAGAGAAACGGTTTGAATTGGGTCCTCATCCTTTGCTTCTCTGGATCGTCTCGTTGATAACTCAACGATGATTTTGCAACGAGACGATCGGTCGCGTCGTATAGTCGTCTTCTCGTCGTCGTCGCGGCGTCGAGACCAATGGATATATAATTCTCAACATCCTCGATATTCTCCCTCAATATATGTGGGTCAGGGGCTCTTTTATCATCGTGATATTTCACCCTTTAACGACGAGAATCGGTGCTCGTTAATTTTTTAGATCAGTAAAATATGTGTATAAATTTATACCCGGATAAAGATTGTTGTCAGCGTCGGATACCGAGGCTAAAAAGAAAATATCAACCCAATCGCGTAGCAGAGAATTTGAGACACGACGACATTAATATTTTAAAGAAAATGCTATTAAAAATGCATTTCATTGGAATTTTTGTCGCAAATCGTTTTATCTAAGGGTATTATTCAGCGATAATTGTGGGATTAATTGTTCGATGAGTTATTTTGTAAAATGTTTACAAACGTTCCGCGGTATTGAAAAAAAAAAACCGACAACTACCTTGCAGTTATTGAAAAATCTCTGTAGATAGTATTTCGAGGGAATATAAAACAATAATGCGTGGTATTATTTTCGTAAAAAATGGCACGATTTTTCGCTGGTTGTCGCATTTTATTTCCCCACTTGTGTGTACGAGCGTTCTGAAATTACCAATTGTCGGCCGACTTTTTTTTCGTACGAATCTCTGAAAGCTGCTTAAATTGAATCGTTGAAAAAATTGCAATAAAAATTCAATTAAATTGTCCCTCGGTTTATTGATAACGTACGGTTTCATCTTTAAACCGAATTACTTTGCAAATTGCAGTCAAGATATGGAAAAGCCTCACGCATAACTGGAAAAAAAAAGGAAAACGATCATCTCGAAATAATACGAGGTACATGTGACAATGGTCGGTCAAAAGCTCTTCGCTATATTGACCACGTTATATACATTGACGAAGCGAATAGTCGATCTCTGAAATTGGATTTTACATTGTAATTTTCACCCTCTTCTCTCTTTCCCTCACGTGTTAATCAATACATGGTATGTAAAAAATTCCACGTGCATTGTTGAAAGTGATTGATTAGAAAAGAAACCATACGAGATTTTATTGATGATATTTCTATTAAACAAATGGTATGAAATCGACTATCTATTTGCGTCAGTTCACTCCGCCTCTCTCTCTCTCTCTCTCTCTCTCTCTCTCGATTCATTCGCTTCTATTCGTTTCCTGTACACCTACGCATTTATAATTTTGTTTTTTTCTGTCCACCGGCTTTGCTCGACCATTTTTTCATGACACAGAAGCAGGTCGGATATATTGAGATGAAAGCCGGGCGGAGGGTGCTACAGCGAAGAGAGAAGTGGCAGCAAACGTCGGTTGCTGCAGAGGAAAGGGTTGAGATGGGAGAGGAAGCTGCGGGACAAGAGGATGAGGACTCGGGGATGGTCATGGCTTTGTGCAAAAGCTAAAAAGCTCCTCGCGTTATTCATTTCCAGGCGCAGCGAACGGGAGTACACGCGGTGGCAACTGAGCATGAGGAGTCAGAGGGTGACGAGAGAAAGGGGGGAGGAAAAGGGTGAAGGGCTGCGGGAGGAAGGAATGGTGGTAAAACAAAAAAAATTCGTGAGCAAAAACGTCGAGAACGAGAGAGGGGAGTGAGGGTGAGAGTGAGTGAAAGCCATTCGAGACGAGAAAGGGATGAGAAGAGAGAGAGAGAGAGAGAGAGAGAGGAAGCTGTGGATGCGAATCGATCGATGGATCAACGAGACCGGTGGACGTATTGGAATCGAACCAGCTATAGAGGACGAGAGAAATAGCTAAAAGGAGAGAGAGAGAGAAAGCAGATACAAGAGCCAGGAAAAAAGTTCGATTTGTGGTGGGAATACCGAGTTCGAAATACATACACACGAGAGTATCGAGAGAAATATACAAACAGTGATACATATATAAAGAAAACGAACACAGATTCCAGCGAACATGGGCTTTTCTTGTCGTTCTTGACTCGATATGTACGCTAGATCGTTGTTTATTTGCCCAACTCGATCAAGCAACTTATGTCGGGCGGGCTTTCAATCAGCGCAACCTCACCACTGGTAATTTGGATTTAAATTTTATGGACGAATTAAGAAATGGAATTAAATGGATCTGTGTGCTTCTCTGCTCAATCTCTCAGTAAAAGTCGACAAGTGTCGAACGATATATAATTATGTCGGAAATAAACTATGGAGAGAAAATGATAGAATACAGCACTCGTTCGTCAATCAAAGCGAATATCGAGCATTATTGGAAGCAGTGATATGTGATGCTGCGTTTGATTAGCGATCGAACGTATACGTATATCAATGAATCATGAATTGCTGATGGTACCTCGTACTCGGATGTGGCCGAAACGTATGCTACTGTTTCTCAAAATTTAGCCGTTACCGCACATTCGTATATGTTATGTCGAGAAGGTGTATGCGCATATTTGTAAACTTGTACATATTTCGAGGTATTAGTTTCCGGAAATGATATGTACCGACAGTAATATGGATGCTATCTGTCGATGCTGTTACATAATGTAGACGTACGTACATGTCCATCGCTATATACGTGTATGTACACGTGTACATATTTGTGTACACTATTTATAATAGGTGTGCAAACGGTGGTGGGTAAAGCCCACGATTCGAAAACTCTGCCTCACTGTTCGTTACCGCCTGGGCTTTCAAACATCGATCCACCGAGAACTTGCATCTCTCTGTCTTGTCGTCGCTCTCTTCGTCTCTCTTTCTCCCTGCTACATACAACGTGAACACTGAGTTTGGTTACATTTCCCCCGGCAAAACCTTGCCAGCATCTCTGCTGGCCACCAACGACGAGAGAATTCTGTCGGTTTTGCATTTATCTTCTTGGCTAACTCGCTAGACGCCTATTGCCCATCATAAAAGAGCTACAGACGCGCGTGTACTTTACCCCCCTACATTCCGCTATATTGGAATTATAGGGAGGAAACGAGAAGGGCGAGGGAGGAAAAAAAAAAGAGCGGGTACGAGGGGGATGTGGAAAAGCGATTTGCGAATATTTATCTTCGCTGCACCTATCCTGTTACACTCGTTATTCCATACCGTCTTTGTTCCTCTGGCTTATAACCAACGTTTCTCGTAAACATTCGCCCAGGCCCTTTTATTTTGAGGTTTAATGTTAATCCTCGATAATGGTGCGACGATAGATCCATTTTGTAATTTGTGGTAAGCACGAGGGACCACCATCTTCCCTCGGAGGTTTAATCTTCTTTTCTTGATGCGAGAGGAAAGTTCGAACGATGTGAGATATCGTTGAATAGCTTTACTCTGAGCCGACGAAATATTTTGATATCTTTTTATAGGATTTTTGTGAACTCTGCGGGGCTTTTCTTCAGAGTTCATTAAAAAAAGATTTACCAAAAATGAATAGTACATGTACGTATGTTGTGTCAAAGTAGAGGTTCGTCTACAGGTCAGGCCCCAATTGGATGCATCTGATAATTGCTTTCTATTACAGTTCTGCATTATGTTGACGTACTTCGAAGATCCTTGTCTGCGCACCCGATAATTGAGAGATTTATCAACGTATGATGAGCTCAATATCGAAGTAATATTTGGGTGAATATCGTACATAATCAATTGAGTTTAATTGTTATTGATTATTGATTCTCCACGATAAGGCATTTCGTTACCGTCCATCATTTATGCACTACTATATATGATATAATTATATAAAATTTCATTATATTATTCATTGGGTTTTTCACGAATGGGTATCGGGATAATTGTCTAAATCTGTTCGATCGATACTTCATTAACATCGCACAGAGTCTACAGCAAATTTTGATTCGCTTCAGACCGCGTTGGTCCGTTATAATTTTATGGTAATGCACAGTCTCAGTCAAAATTCGATGTAAAAAAATGACTCAAGTGTTTCTGTTTTCCAGCATGTATTTTGAAAATATAAAGTCGGAGTTCAGTGAATCAATTATTCCTGTTCGTATTATTTTCACCAGCCATGACGTATGAGTGACTTCAATTAAGCTTGTATCAATGTCGGCTGTCATGCGGAAAAGTGGTAAAAGTGAGTTTTCGAACTGAGCTACTAATTATTCCGCATCTGGGCCATCAAAAGCCCTCCCTTCGTTAGAAACGCCGGCGTATATAGTTGAAAATCACAATAAGCCATTGTAACGAAAGTCGTTATAAAAATGGTAAATGCGATGTGAACTTGGACTCGAATAACATCGAAATGAAAAAGTTATTTTCTCCTAGTTCGAAAATAAAAGTGATATTACTACTAGTTTTAACCCAATAATTTTGTCAGATTTTCATGTTATCGCCGAGCAATTGATATTCGCATAATGTTTCAGTTTGCGAAGAGATGCAGGATCGTTAAATTGCGATCGTGATTGATCAGGTTCAGCATCATCGATACACCGTCAAATTAAGCGGTCAGGGGTTCCATGTGGCGAGAAACGAACCTCGCAGCTTCGTAACTTTTGCAAATATACGATTCCGTCCCTTCGGTCTATTTGCTGTGTATCAAATGGATCATTTCCCAAAGGAAGCATGATCATAGTTGAGTTACCGGCACTTAAGCAATCTCGAAGCTCGCTCCCAGAAGACCCTGCAGTCTAACAGCTGCAGCAATAACGTTTTAAACTATATAGTCAATAATTACGCGTTTCCAAAGCACATATTGGTGCAAGTTAGATGAGGTAATTGCAATGGATCGATTTTCTTTGCAGCATCATGCAAGTTAAACGCTAACTTTGGCGTAACAGCTCTGATACTTTTATGGAAAAATTAAATTCCGTTTGCAGCAAATAGTAGGTACAAAATGATCGTTTTCAACGATGAGTTTTTCATCTCGATGGACCGTGTATCGAACACTTTTGTATCTCCTCAACTACCCAACGTGTACGAGAAACAGCAATGTTTCCGAGGTTCCGATGATTTCCGGAGTTTGATCATAGCTTAATATGAATTTTATGAGCAATTACGAAGGATTTTCGGAATTTCACGTGGAATTTATGTTGTGCTCATCGCAGAGTCTTTATAAATGTTTGCTGCTGATGAGAAGGGCATGAAAAATTTTTCGGATGTGAAGAGCGACGGGAAGAAAGCGTACAGGCCCGTTTTCCTACATAGCATAGTTGAATATTCGGGTCATGCAGTACACGATCTTTCTTCCCTTGGTCTCTCTCTCTCTCTCTCTCTCTCTTTTCCCCGCTTTATCGCTTGTACACGTTCTATATTCCGCCAACGCGATCCTGACGCAAATTTAAACCTCAACGAGTTTTCGGTGAAAGATGGAGCGAGGCTAAGAGAAGTACAAAGCGAGCGAGAGAGAACGGAGAAGAGGAAGACGCGATAGGTAAGGTTGTCGCGTTAAAGCGCATCCCAATCTGCAATGCAGCTGTATAGATATATTTTTATACATAGATACACACTTTATCCGGCAGAATCTTATCATCTTCTTCGTACAACAATTCGAAGTATGCGCCTCAATATCCTCGGGCGAGTGGGAACTTTTCGAGGTGGATAAAAGATGAAAGAGGTGAGCCAAACGTGCCAAGGGGAAAATCGGAGTTGGAACGAGGAGGAGCAAGTTTTTGATCCGAATGAAAAAAAAAAGAAAAAATTAACGAAAAACTTGCACAACTATATGCAGTATTCGACGTAGATCTATAAATACTATGTGTATTCATTTATATATATATATACACATCCATCGTATACATATTTGTTGCCTCGCAAAGAGCTTCCGCAAAGTCCAAGCACTCATTCCTGTCCATCCAACAATGGTCGAATTTAAAGGAGTCGAGACGATGGACGAAAGATGCAGAGCAGAATGACAAAAGATCGAAGTGATTTGTGCCAAAGGAATGCTTTCGATGATAATGTGCGGAAAGAAGGAACATGGCTGCCGGATCTGGTATTGCACCCTGAGGTTTGTGGGAGTAGGAGGAAGAAGAATATTATGGTGAAAATTCAGAGAATAGTACGAACCTTTAATCTGCCAGCTTCGAGCTTGATCAAACAGTAATCCGTCTTGCCCGCGGCGAGGAGCAAAATTGCGTCTGGTAGGTGGGTTCGAAAACGGAAACTTATGTCCGTCGCACCTTTAGCCTCCTGCACCGGAAAGTGGATGTAGCTCGCGCCGTAGAATGAGACTGTAAAGTAGAGACAATGGAAAAAATTTGAGAAAAAAAGTAAAACGCATGGAGACGCATTTTTTCGTCTATAGTGTACATTTACTGCATTATGCTGGAGAACGCGGGAATGGAGAGAAGCCATTATTTGCAGTCGTCCGAGCACGAAATTCGTTACTGCTATCGTTACAGCTTTATTTTATGGACGATTTAGTACAGTCACACATGAATGCATAGATACACAGTACACCTACCAATCTGTTGAGGATCAGGCTCACATAATTATACGGAAATTTGAATGTTCTCCAGGGTCAATTACATTAAACAGCAAAGGGTAAATTGAATAAATAATCGTGCCGCGGGGAATATTTTTCACGTTGAGAACTTTACACTCTAATACCTTCCACAGGGTCTACCGATAATACATGTCAGCTACACTGACATTCGAACATTTGAATTTTTCCGAGTGCCCGAACTGTTAAAGAAAGATTTCGTTTCTTTTCATCTCATTTTTACAGCTGTGGGCACAATTCCAATTTTAACAAATGCAAATTAATAATTCTAAAACCAGAGCGACCTTTCGACCGAAAAGTACCTGCAACTTCGACAATTTTGCCATTTTTGACAGCAAGTACGGATTAAATTTCTCGTCACGTTTCAAAGTTTATCACGAAGTTTCCGGGTCGTTCAAAAAATTTCGAAAGTTCGATATGAAACACAAGGATCATTGCGCAATTTTCCAAAAATTATTGAACAAACTCCACTTTCAAACGCCAACATCTCCGAAAAGTTTGTCCGCACGCGCGAGGGAAGCTACAGGAAATCCATGTTCGTAAAGTCGCTGTTATCAATAGAACTGAATTTTCTCTGAAAAATCATCGAAGCTGTCTAGCGATGTAAACTTTCATTTTTGAGGTTACACCACTCCTGAATTTCACGCTTTTGTCCCGTATACCGCTGTAATAAATCTGCAAAAGGGCACGGGGAAATTGCAATGGAACCTCGCGTCGATAAGGTCAATGCTATCGACACAATATTTTCCTTCGGAAAATCACCAATTGCTCAGCAAAATGGCCTTGCACACAGCAACTCAAAGTACCGTAGCTTACATATATGGCTTAAGCGGTGCTTCATCCAATTGTTGGCTGCTTCGATTACTGCTTAAGGGCGATCGCACGAAGGCCGCCACCGATGGCTATGTCGGTCGTTAACGAGTGTTACATTGTTATCGGCCTCCCGATGTATGCTGACAATCAATATATCACGAGCGGTGTAAGGAACTCTGAGAATTACACGAGCCACCGATGATATCTCTCTTTAGTTGTACAAAATTATTACGAGAAGTATGTCAAAAAGAAGCGCCCATGTAGATCCTCGATATTCATCAGATATTGAACGTTTGAACATAATTTATCGACAATGAAGTGTCTTTGAAAATGAGAAATAATCTTGAACAATCAGCAGTGCAGCCTTTAGATTTATTTTTCATGATTGAAAGACACAGTTTCGTGCTTTTGCTTCGCCATCTGCATTAATTACACGTCCAAAATGTTTTTTACATCAATCGAATCGGTCACCTGAGCTATCGGTCGTGACAAACCGGTTAGAACTTTCAAAATCTCCGCTAGGAGATTTTCTCCCGTAACAAATCCATATCTCGTCTTCCTGTGCGCTAAACTGATTAAGCATGAATTAAAAAAAAATGCTAATCATATTTTTCATCTCAATCATAGTGGAAAACGAGGGTGAATAACAAAGCTCCATCGGCTTTTACTCGCTGAACTCGCAGTCTCAGGAGCAGACTTCGAGATTCTGCGAACTTTCAACTGGTGTCCGTAAACCAATTTAATAATGCACTTGCGGGCTGTTATGGTTGCCATCTCGTTAATACTCTAGTGCACTTCGTCAGGCGTATTCGAGTACGCGTACATCGTTCAGTGTGCGGCACGAGAAATGTTTCTTTAGGTTATGGATAAATCTAAAGATTATCGGTGATGTTATAGAAAATATTGCAAAAGCTATTATAATTGAAGGATTTATTATTGACGAGCTTTTTCATTTTATTCCTGGCGTTAACAAGAGTCCAGTGGTATCTTTATATCCCGAACTGTCTGTACGAACATAGAGTCATGAAATTTGAGAGGAATGTTCGAATAAATGGAGTTTCATGTACCGTAAAACACAAAATTTAATTCGAATTTGATAATATCATTATAAAAGCTTTATTGAACGAGGAGAGTCCCATTCGATTCTATTTCTCGTACTGAAGCAGAGATGTGAGGATGTGTGACGGATATACAACCCGACACAATAATAAAATCGAAATAGAAAATGGAAATTCCAAAATTCGGAAGATATCCAGAAAAGCTTTTACTTCTACCGTGGCGAATTAGGTACTTTGATGAGATTTGTCGAGATTTTCATCAGGCGTCATACAGCCCTAGCCGGAGTTTATGCGGAAGTCGTTTACGAATAATTTTGTGAAATATGTACATGTGGAAGTGAAATAATAAATGACAAAGAAGAATAATGATTGATTAAGTTGAGCATCAAACAGCTTAACGAGATTTTGCTGAGCTCTGATAATTAAACATGTAGATTGTAGACTCAATTTAGTTAACGTTGGGGCTGGAACGAAATTAGTTTTACAATGGATTATCAGTAAAACGAATTGAGCAGACTAAATAATGGTTTATTCGTGTAGCGCACCCCATCGAATCCACCATGTGTATGAAAATGTTCCTATACATCATCGTTCGATCCGTACATGATCTAATTACACGAGACAACGGTATTTATACACACGTGGCATGCTGTTTGTACAACCGACTATAAAAAAAAACAGGTTTCTCTATTCAACCCGTATATTTTTTATGTATGCTCAGACTCATCGTTTTATCGGGTTTATCAATTTTTATGATTTTAAAAACAGCTGAAACAACGTTCGCCCGAGGTGGTAAATAAAGTAATGCGGATCGAGAAGTAGAAAAATACAAAATGAAAATCGGATCCGATAAAATTGTTGAAACGAAAGAGTAGATGATAAATTCATGAAATTTGGTCTATAAAATCGTCGACTTTGATAGTGAAAGCATATATTCTATATGATATATCAGACGCGCTATTGATTTTTTTTTTTCGTTTTTCTTTTAACGTCTCAGCTGTTTTTATACCACCGAATGGAAAACGTGATTTTTACATTACAGAAAATCCATAAGTTCGACGAGCACCGCACGAGAGCTCGGAATTAACGACTATTCTCTCTCATATATTCTTATGATACCCAACTCGAATTTTTCCAACGGGTTGATAAGCCTCAGACAGGTTTTGCGTATAACGTCGAATATCTGTTCCGCCAGATTTCGACTGCCAATCCAATTTTCGCGTAATGTCATTAAAATTGAAGGCGACGGACCGAGCATTCAAATGGACAGGTGAAAAAATTCTAGCGCGCGGAGAGTGCACCTGAACTAGAATTATAAGAAAAAAAAAAACTTTTTAACAACGTTTTTTTAAGTCTGCACGTAATATTGGGATTATCAATCCTTCGACAAGACAATCCTATTTTTCGGATCCCGGAGGGTTGAATTCATTGAACAGTACAATAACAATAACTTGCAAAATTACAAAATATATGTCACGCGATTGTTTGAGAAAGGAATAAAATTCTTTGAGATTTTCAGAATGTACATTAAGCAACGAACATGAAAATTATATTTCACGTGGAAAATTCAGTTTTATCAGTGTGTTGATAAATATTCGTTATTCAAAAATCTGAAGACTCTGGATTTTTGTAGAGTAAAGTGGTCTTTATTCGCATTTAGAACGCGTCGGAGAATCAGATCTGGGATCCGGAATATTATTTATTCGTAATTCGTAATTCGACAGCATGCGGGATTTTTTTTTCACTCACCATTGGAATATTCTGTTATCTGCAGTTTACGTTAAATCCAGTATTAAAGAGTCACTCTAAATCAGAGATGATTTAGTCAATCGTATAAAAACGATTTTCCGTTTTGAGGTAAAAGGAAGCCATCTCGCGAATAAAAATTTATCGACTATTCACCCCATCGTCGCATTTCATTACCTTTTCTCGAATATTCATCGAAAAGTCTCCATGTACTTAATCCATCGGGCTCCGTGAAATACCTCGCAGAAACTCCGTTAACTCAACGACCCTTCGGTAACGTGTTCAGGATTTTCTGTCTCATTAACCGAAGAGGGGGATTTTTTCACCACTTTTTTCCCCCATTATAGTTCAGACTTTTATTCCTCAGAGTGTGGGTGATACACAATGGGGGTTATTTTTTATACTCAGTCTTGGGGAAAACCGTGATCACCGGTATTCGAGAACCATCTTTTTTTCTTTTCAAACGAAAAGATAAAAAATAAAAAATAAATAAAATAAAGTTTTAACGAAGTTACAAGCAGCTCGTTCGTTCACGGTATGCGATCTTTCCGAGGCCATCTGAGCCTATTAATTAACAGGGACGGTAATCGATGAAAAGAAAGGACGGAATTTTTTTTTCCAATATCGAATCGAGCCATTTCATGGTCTTTTGATTACACCGCGCGCTTGTAAAAAAATCTGAACAAGCGCAATTATACCATAGAACGTTTTCAATTATCACGGAGCAAATGAAGCTGAGTGCCGCTCTCTTTAACATCATGGGATCGTCATCCGCGTAAATTCCTTTGAAAAAAATGATCGTTGCACGTGCGGAGTACATTAAAACGGTATAAGGCACAGCGTTGTAATTGGGTCAACATGATGGTTTATTCAAGGAAGAACATTTCAGCGTTAAAACCACACGGCTTTGATTTAGATTATTTGAGAAATTTGACAAAGCCTCGGTAATGAAATGACGTTTAAAGCTTTGCCAACGGGACAAATATTTCAAAATTATTTTTGAAAACAATCAATAAACGCCTTCAGTTTAAACAAAAAAACGTCGAAAACCAGCAGATTGAGAACGTGCGAAATCTCTGCCTATATTTATTCCGCATACGAATTTCCGACTCGTTAATTTCAAACTTTTTCTTCAAACTATTTGCTCGATTTTATGCACTCGAAAATTAAAGTAAACTACAGAAGCGATATTTTTTTTTGTAAAAAAAATATAGCTCACTTTCGATTCGATGTTTATGATCGTGAAAAAAGAAACATAGCAGAATGAATTTGATCGTACGTATGTGTGTCTGTATTTTCCGTAACTCTTGGAAGTCAGGCTTCAACTCGCAAAGTTACGGAAAAGTTACGTCAATGTTTCTTTCGATTTTCTTTGGAATCTCGCATAGGTATACGCTGTGATGATATATAAAATTTACGGAAAAGTTTTCAGTTGAAAAGTTTTCGGACTCGATGAGTTAAACTTTCATACAATATTCGTTGTCTGTATATACGTGTGTGGGCGTATGTATATACATGTATGTGTATTTTTGTGTTCTCCACGGTGGCTGAGAAGAACTTGGACTCGCGCAGGAACTATACGTGGATATAATACTTTTGTCTGTTATTTCGTTCGACTCTTTTTCTTTCTGAATTTTTTATCCCGATCTTTATGAAGATTGGAGAGAAAAGAAAAGTAAAAAAAGGACGATGGACGATTTACAGGTCAGAGCTTGGAATATAAAATATGTAACTCACGGAGGTCGACAATTTTCAAAGCACATCCCCGTAACTTTCATCTTCATTCTCGCCGCTCGGGCTCAAAAACTTTTGACCCACCAGCGTCATTTTTAAATACATTATTACGGCTTGTCAAACTTATTTAAAGATGAAATTAACTCGGTACTCCCAAAGTCGATAATAAAAAATTGAACCTCGGCGAGCTTCCATTCAATGGAGAGCGCGCCCCGAGGATCGGAGCACGTAATTTCTTCATGTCTTTTTTTCATTGCATTAAAACCTTTTGTACAGCTTGTTTGTTCCAATACGATTTTTCTTGAAAAAAAGTGTATCGACTGATGATAATAATGATAACAAAGAAAATATAACGATTATCGATAACTGTAATAACGTTATTGGTCTGTACTAATTCTATTTAGAGGAGACTCTTCGAGTATATCGTTGGACTGTTACGGTGTATAGAGCCGGCAGTTTAGTGGAGAATCGTTTATGGATTCGAGGGGAAGTAACCTCGTCATGGTCCATTGAGCCTGTAAGATCTTTTCCCGTCCGTTTATCCGCTTCGGCTGTAGTCGAGCAAACCTCTTTCAACGTACACGTAGAGTATATAAAGGGGTATACATGGTACAAGAGCGGAAAATACAGTTGTTACCCTTTCGATAATTTCCGTGAAGTAGCTTAAGCGATCAAGATATCGCGAGGTATAAGGAAAAAGAGAGATATCACGAAATAAATCTTTATTTCGTTCATATTAGCACCCACAAACTTGTTCGTCGTCGTATCGTGTAACAAATAACATGGCAAAGCAAGGCTCCAATCTTTCGCATATCAGTCGTGGCTCTCATCATCTCCATATGTCCAAATGGGATTATTTTGAATTTTCTACCTTTTGCTGGTGGCCTTTTGCCTCAATTTCACGACCAAACGTGTTCATCAAAAGAATCGATAACGATACCGACTTGGGGTGCAAATGTAGCTTTATTCGCAACGAAATTTGATTTAATAATTGGGAAAAATTGTAGCTTCGATGTATCTCAAAATTCGTTATCCATCTATGCATGTATACGCATTATTGTATACGTATTATAAGATATTGAGAGGCAAAAGTTGGGTATGAAACGGTACGAGAGAAACCGTCTGGAGGCATATACATACGTTCGACGATTCTATTATAGGAGCTTGCTCGCAGAAATGTTTATTTTACGAGTTTCCATCACGGTGACTATATTGGGATACAATTCCGCATCGATCTACCTTCTCATCCCTCACATAGTTCATTTTTTGCGAGCACACATAGACCGAGTTTCATATGCACGTGGCTGTGTGGCTTGTTCTCTGTCTCTCTCGCTTTCTCTGCATGTTTCCCGTTGAGTGCCCGAAGCATTTGGTTTTCCTCTGATATCGCATACGGTGGTTAAGCCGACGCACAATTTGCTCTCGAAATTGGAAAATCAGAAAGAAATACGTTGCTCCTTTTGCCTCTCTGTTCCAGCGCCATGGGGGTATTGGGTATAATGAACGTTTCGTTGCCAAAGCTACGATTGAGTGATCACGGACGGTTTGAACAGCGGGTGTATAAATGTGACATGAACGAAAAGAGCGTCACTGGAGCGCATTGCCTCGAGTGTTCGAATAAACGTTTCCCTGTATATGCGAGACCGCGTCGTGCGAATTGATGGCAGCACGTTGAGGGAATTAAAAGAGAAAGGGCACGAGAGAACATTATAAACCAAACCGCACGCACTGTTATCCGAATATAACGCATTTGGAGCTGACGTACGTGCAACGTATTTTCAATTGATTCCAGCTTCGGGAGAGTTTTTCTTTGTCCTTCTATAATGTCTCGTCAGGTGCCAAATTAGAGACAATATAATTATTCGATTATTACATCGATGTTATAATTACCCAAACGCTCTTTCAGCTGTTTCATCCAATATTATCACTATTTTGTTCAGGTTGTGTAATGAGGGAAAATGTGCCATTCCAACGTGGGACGCGATTTATTGTGGAATATCTGGATATAAGGGATGTTGATGAAATTCACGCGCTTCCATATCAATCGACTCAGCATTTCACCCCCAAATCTGTCATTTCGAATCGAGTTCGAGGACAAACCGATATGTCTGACAAGCTGTCGAAATGAGGACAGGGGTAAAGATCGACCGATTAAATTGCCTTCTTCTAAAGAACTTGTTAAATCGAAAATTGTGCAAGGAAACTGCAGAGTTCGATGACAACTGATTCGTATATTTCCGTGCGAGTATGTAACCGTGTACCAGGTACGGAGACAGATGTCAGACGAACAAACAGAACGAAATGGTTGAGTTAAAAGCAGGGCCCTTGTTTCTGACAATCACAATTGCAAGAGGAAAAATCCTCGGAGGAAAATTAATTGGTTTTACTCGGTTTATTCTCTGTTGTGAACCGTTCGGTCATCACCGTTGCCCTCGAAAAACGCGGCTTTGTACGTTGCTAACTATAGAATCGGGTAATACATGGTGAAAGCTCGTATAAAACCGATATGTGTCTGTCTACATGCATACATGTGTGTCTGTGTGGACCAAGTGCATTACAGACATGTAAACCAACGATGAAAAGTTGCTGTGGCGTGTACACCTTTCAGAGCTTCAGAATACTCATTGTGCATGATAGGAACTCTCCCTTGCTATGCCCATTGCAGTTATATGCGTTCATGTATCTATATACACACACACACATGTGTACATGTTCTCGTTGCCCAGAAACAGCACATCCCCAGTCCTATTATCGTGCTCTCGTTGTACCGGAGGCCGTTATCGCTGCTGTTATAACCGTTCACACAGTGTAGAATGTATGTATATGTATACAGACAGAAGACAGTTGCGGAAGCAAGGTGGATGTGCCATGTACCGGACAAAGTGAATGCCGGGGATGCAAAAGTACGAGAGATAAAGATGTGAGAGAATAGAGAGTCAAGGGTAAGACGATGCTAAGAGGCTGCTTTGTTCGCGCACATGTACATGGGAAGTTCCATGTTTCCCTTTTTGCAGGTTGTTGAGCATGAAAATTCGAAATATCGGACGATCACGATCGACTCGAAAATCGTTGAACTTCCGTTGGTATCCTCCTGTCAGTTACCACGCGAACCTTCTTTCTTTTTCATATGTTGCACATGATTGGGATCCATGGTGTCGCGCTTCGTCGTTTTTTACAACTTGGTTATTCGCTCGCGATAATTTTCCTCGCGCGAGAATAAAAGTGCCACCTGTTGGCTTGTTCCGAGACGTTTTGCCGAGATTTTTCTTGCTGTTATTGCCATCTATTTTAGCGTCGACGTTCAACAGCCCTATTCAGCCTTAACTAATCTGCTTCCCGATGCGATTTAAATTGATTCGAGTTGTTGAAAAGGGGGTGAATCTCGTTGAAAATGGATCGGCCTCTACGGCAATTGAGCGAGGCGCTTCTGCCGATTGAGTCGGTTCCCGTGCGATTTTTCGTACAGAGTAGTTGATGCTTTTGAAGATACCGTTTCCCTATTAACCCTTTCAAAGTCAGTTAAAGTACGGTCCGGATTAGGAAAAAAGCGCCGAGACCCGAACCACCCTTAGTCTCTTAGTATAGTCGCGCTAAAGCTAAAACGATCTATTGACCAACTTTGGAGCCATATATCTATAAGTTTCGGGCTTAGAATTGGGTCTGCCGTTCGATCTACCAGAAGTTTAAGTATCATTTATACCGGTATAGGCAATCGATTAGCCATTACGTTAGAGTGTTAGTGTTTATCTGGGAAACGTTTAGGAAAAATCTCTCGCAGCCGGTCTATCTAACGATATTGCGGCTCATTATGAGAAACACGATTGAGAGGCATTCTTCGACCTTGACGGAATTCCGTTGAAACGAAATGACGAAGAGTTTAAAGCGATACTTCCAATGACTCCCTTCACGATTGGACTCGTGAGATATCGCGTAGGACATGGGGGTAAGTATAACGTCATTGCGATAACAACGGAACTCAAGAAACGCGTACCAATGATGTGTCATTGTGAGAAACAAACGAATTTTAATAATCCGAGTTATAGATAGTCTACGTTGGACGTGTAAATCGATAAGATGGCACGAAAATTCCCATCTACATATACATGAACCTGTTATAATATAGTACACATTATTAAAAGGATTGAAGAGACTGTGTATATTCGTAAGTTGTATATGTATGTGAACGCCACAAGAAGCGCTAGAGGAAAGCTGAAGGGAAAGCTTATAGACCCCACGAACGTGAGAAAAAAAGGAATAAAACGTTGTCTCGTGCTTTCATCTTCCTTTTTTTCTACATCCTCTCTCGCTCCCGGTATTCTCCATCTTCACCTTCTCACTTCTTCTATCCGGAGCTTGCACTCACACGTGCCCAAGCCCACGAAGCGACCTGATCTTGTGCTCCCTATAAAAGTTAATATTGGCTTTATGTTATCGTGGCGTTTCACCGTTTCAACGTGCCGCCCGTGAGTAATAGGAATGGGGAAAGCAAAAGACGAAGCCTGGAAGGGAGGACGGGGTGGAGAGGTTTGACGTCAAGAGCTTCCAAAGCCCTAACTTTTTGCACCAATAGCCTCTTCGTGGCAACTTATATTTCTTCTTGTAAATGCTTTTTTGAAGACTTATTATGCCACCCTTGCGCCAGGGCACAGTCAATGCCTTTCACGCTGTCCCTGAAGTTAACCAAAATTCATGAAATTTCTTAAATAATACGGTCGGTAACACTTATTCCGTGTATGCTTGCCCAATTTGGTTCATAAAAATGGGGCCGTGCTCAAGTTCAGTCTGCCGTTGGCAGAGCTTCAAACTGAGTAAGAGGGTAAATTTATGTTGAGGGGTGTAGCTCTTGAATTAATCTGGCTCCAGGACTATTGTACAGAGATTGGTTTAGGACGCGGATTAGCAATTTTCAGATGCCTGGCATGCCGTAAAAGTTTGATTCTCTGGATGCAAAAGGGTGACGATAAAGGGGATGATTCTCAGAGACGAGCTGGTTAGAATATTCCAGTGGAGAGAGCCAAGAAATTGCGCAGTCCATCATAGGGTGAGGCAGAAAACAATGCTCGGTTCTCGCAGTTATTGCACATATTTCTTGCTTCATGCTATAACGATCGGATGGAAATTCGCGTCAAGCTTGTGTATGGTTTCTGTATCCTAATAAATTCCATCTATTCAAAGATCGAAACGTCTTGATACACATATGTTGGTATCTATTCAGCCGTAAAGAACATATAACAGGATAAGGGTGACATTCAACATAAGTCGGATACCGGTTAAGGTGGAGGGGACTTTTTCCCGGTACATGCCGAAAATGTATCCATACGTTACCGTTTTCATTCGTCTGGCAGTAACCCAGGAGAACGGCTGCTGCCACCACTAACATCAGCATCCCCATGTTGCCGATTGATCTCACAGGTCACCTTGCACGTCCTTTTCGATTCTGACGTCTTTTCACCGTTCTCCTCCTTTGACTCCTTCCACTCCTTTGTCTCTCTCGTTTCCGTTATCACCAAAGCACCCCGATGCGTATATCTTTCAACCTTGGATCCTCCTCGTTTATGCTAGCTTATCGTCTTCCGCGATTTGGCCTTCCGGCGGGCCTCTGATATCCGCGAACTTCGACTTCTTATCACTCCCTTCCCTTAACTCGATTTTTCGTCAAATTCTCCCGAAAATACGGTCTACCCTGCTGTGTTTGGCTCGACTAGGGTCGATGTACGCATTTGTTAATTATGATTAACTGTACGTTTTTCCCATTTGGTCCTCCTCCTTCTTTTGCTCTCCATTCCTTTTTCCCTCAACCTCCTTCACTAGAGATTTCCTTTTTTCTTTCCTTCCTTCGATCCGTTTCCGTCTCTTGCTTCCGACTTACGGGCTCCCTATTTCCACTCCTCCTTCTGCTCTTCCCCCTTGCGGCTTCTTAAAGGCCGATGCTTTCTATCGTTATTCCTCGCACTTCTTCGCGGGATAAACTTTGGGGATAGATGGTCTCACCAGACCGTACGAGCCTTAAGCGGCATCGATCTCCTCACTCCCCAGCACTATGCTCTCCTTCTTCCGTACCAGTGTTCCCGTGTGATATGCCAGCCGCGGAATCGCTCGGGCTTGTATCTTTCGTCTCCCCTGTTCTTTTCGGTGTTCCCTTCTCGTTACCACCCCGCTACACCGCCGTCCCGGGCATTCCCAGCCGTGTTGGTAGAAAAGGCTACACTGCCACGTCTTGTTATTTATGCTGGGCCATAAACTACGTACTTTCGAGGAGCGTCATTTTCGTTTTTTTTTTCAGCCTCTTCTTTTTCGTTATGCTTGTTTTTCCTTTCTCCTCCGTTGACCTACCAACAAGGGTACGCTTTCCTTCGCTCCTCGCACATTTATACCTCTCGATGCCGTCGCCGGAAGCTGAGATCGGTCCTGGTGCTCTTCCACCTAGCCTTTATGCGAAGGAGTGTTGGCTTCCAGATGGAAACACTGGGGGAATACAAATTTCGTATCCAATGCTCTCCAATACGGTCCTACATGTTCGATTAAGCGATTAGGAGGTTCTCTTCGCACACGTCGTGTATCGCGCTTCTCCCGCCGCACATGACTTTGCTCGCATGTGGTTCCCTTCGAATCGTGATCTTTTTTAATTATCAGGACATTGGTAGTTGGCTATTCAACCTTCAACGTTTCCGGTTTCCCTCGCTTGGAATTTTATGTCGGTAGGTTTTGCTGTCTTTTTTTTTGAAACTCCATCCCTTCTTTTTCTGCACTGTTTGATTTTCGGATGTTGCTCGAGACCGCGTGATAGATCCTGGGGAGATATAACCACGCGCCTCTCTTTCGAATTTCTCTTTCAACCTCTCCGTCTCGCAGAACGTTCCCGCACTCGTTTTTACCCAACTAAATCGTTACGACGGCAGGGACCCCACGAGGATTCTCGAATACCGGGTGCGATTTGTTTCCCTTCTTTCCCCATTTTCCTTCTTTCATATTCCTCTTTCCACTTTCTGCTTTCCACTCGTGTTTCGATAATTCGCGTTCCCTCAAGGAATTCCTCGTACCGCTTCCCAGTCACGTAGTATATCCTGGATAACAGACAAAAAGTCGGGATAAAGTTGATGTTTCAGTGTCAATTTTCGACAATTACGTCGTACTTTTTGTCATACGTTTACATGAGGATTTCAGGATGTTTTATACGTAATTTAGTAGCTATATTCATAATAAAAATTACATCTTGCATAATCTCTTTTGTTGAAAACAGTTCGTAGCACTGACGTGCAATGGTGAATCAGAAAAAAGACCATGTCGACACTTTTCCTCGCGTAAGAGAAATGCGATCGGATCTTGGAATAAAATTTCATTTCCATCGAGACTTCTATACGTTTTTCTCGAATATCCGGATGAAAAATCTCTCTATACATATATATCCCATCCTACGCTCCGTCTTTTTCATTTCCTACGACAGTTGCTGATTGCATAATGATATTTTTTCACTTTAAATATATTCGGAAACGTTGTTTCTTGAATTGAAAGCTGCTTTCTATGAACTTTTTTTTTTTTATGAAAATTGTGAAAAGCCCCCCCGTGCTCGTGTTCCAGATTTTTCAATGTGCAACAACGCATCCATCAACGATAATGGTTTTTTAAACGCACTGATATTTTTGTATGCACAATATTTTATGTACGAGCATGCGCCTAAATTTAGTGTGCAGCAGAGTACATCGAGCAGTTGACTGATATTAGCCTGAGGGATCGTGAATTGATGACTGCACGAAGTACACTCGATCCTCATAAATCAGAATTCTAAATGAATCTTGCTCGACTCTGCGCAATTTCAAGGTTTTTCGGCAAACTCATTCGGTTTGTAATTTTAGTTGAACGAACGACCGAATCTTATTTTAATTTTTCAACTACAATTTTAAATGAACAGTGCAGCACCTCGAGAAGTTTCGAGGATCCTCATGTCTGATGGCACATATCGCGTATCTTGTATTTTCATTTATGATAGCGTGACAAACGAGGAAGACGAAGAGAGGAAGAATAACAAGTTTTGAAATGACACACAATTTTCTTGCAACGTTGTAGCCGGCAGTTCAAGTCTTCGGTTTCTGCGGTGTGAATTTAAAAAACGAAACGGTTGATATTGGTCAATTTTTAAGTTTAGTTGCACAAATGATTCATCAACGTTATATCAAATTTTCAAGTCCAAAAGTTATCGATTTTTCATGATAAGTTTACCTCCTTAACAATGGTCCCTCAATCACGTTTTACCTAATTCTATGTTTCTTTATTGCACTGAAAAATGTTGCCAAAAATTAGTTAATTTTTTTGAATAATAATATCAGATTACAAGCAATGGTACCGTTCAAAATTCGGATCAAAAGAACCCGACGTAAAAAAGGATGAATAAAAATGCTTAACACTATAAAAGCAGATAGACAGCGTAACGAAGGTTACAGAAAAGCTGATTCGTGCTCCAAACGAGCGAAAAATAGCAGATCGTTAAGACTGTCAGAGCTGAAAAATATTTAAAGAGATGAAACGTCACGAAAAACTAGAAAACAGTGTGAAAGCCTTTTTCATCTTTGCTTGAATGCTTCTCTATTTTATTCCTCATATTTTTTGCTGCTCTCTGTATAAATTCAGTGTTTTTTTTCCGTTGACGTTTTAATTGCATTTTACTTCGCTATAAACGGAATGAAATTTCTATGGAAAATAAAAATAATAAATATGGTGTTGCAAATATATTCGCGGAACTTTTAATGACCTTTTCTTGTTGATTTTTTGTAAATGTGAATTTTTCATTTTCGACACACGCTGTCTACGTTCTCGCGTCGACGATCCGCGTTTTTCAAATTATTTTCTTCGAGTTTGAAGCCACGACTGCGATACCATGCAATTTATGATTTTGAAGCTTGTTTTCTTTTTGTCTTCGTCTTCGACTTTTTACTACGAGACCGTAGGTTTAACATCGACCATTTGATTTCCCAGCTTTTCGCGATCGATGAAAATGGATCCCTTCCTCTTGGTACACTGTCGAGAAGAATGCCGGGCATTGACAATAATCTCAATTAATAATGCTTACATTGGAAGCAGATAGTCATGCTTATGAATAATTCAGTATTTTTTTACTCCAAAGAACCATCCGTACGTCCTTTGAAAAAAAAACTGTGGCACCAGATATTACGAAGGCCATGACGAGCATGGCTATCGATTATCCTCAAGAATGAGATGCGCCATAAAATGTGTCGTATAACCGTGTTACTTTGTCCCAATAGACATCGATTTTCGTAATCATCCCGTCGCATTAAATTTGATTCATGGCTTTGGTCCGCGCTGTTAAAACATCAATTACAATTCAGCCCATATATTTATTACACTCATCACGTTGAAGCCAAAAAATCGATATTATTTATTCGTTGGATAACTTTCGTAAAAACGTTACTCCCAAAAAAGCTTTATTATCGGAAGAATTCGTGATATACAGATTATACCATACTCGTAAAAAAAACGAACACGCTGTACAGGAAATCATCGTTTTCGAACTATTCACTATGATTATTTTCATGAAATCTCGATATTCATAATTATTTCTGAATCATTTTTCACAGGAGCTTTGATTTCTTTTTTTTTCGATACGAACGAGGCTTATCTTCTTTTCAATCTCCATTTCGAAATGTTATACACCGATGAAATCGAGTTTCATTGCATTTCCATGCTTGTATTGGTATTCCACTAAAATTCCAATTAAGAATCTGGGTCCGAGCAATCAAGCCGAGCGAGTGAGATCGGCTATTGAGCTTAAGCCCAGTCATAGAACTTGCCCCTCTTTTAAACCCTTTTATTCAACGGTATATATTCAAATTATACGCTCTCTTATTCCTTGGAATAAGCGAGAGGAATTTGTACAACGTCCAACGAGCCCGTCACAAAACATCTTTTCTCGGGCTCTTCCATTTTCGTGATTTACGTCACGAACCATAAAATTTAGGATCAGCATTTACACGAAATATTTCCTCATTCATTCTTCTCTCTAACCCCTCCCTCCCCCCCTTCGCCGCCCCCCATTTCGCTTCACAACCTCGTGTCTCATTTTTTCCCCCATTTATTTATTAAAAAAAAAATCCGTGAAAAAAATTCATTTAAAAATCGCATATCTATGCGGAGCAAAAATAAAATGTGTAGAATACAATTGCGTTCCATGGGGAATGAGTAATAGATTACAGCTGTTATTCTCAGCAGGCTTGTTTTCCTTTTTCATTAAATCTGGCGTCAAAAAGATTAATTACCCCACGTTGATTTCAATCTGTTGAATAAAATAGCTGCGCATTGTGGCATGGAGATATCCTCGTAGTCGTTCATCTGGCGTTAAAGTCCGTGACTTTTCATTCAGTTACAGCGAGCCGAAAAAAAAAAACAAATTTATTTATCACTTTGAAACTCGCTAGTCACGGACCGTGGCTGATAAGATTTTAAATCCCATACGACCATTATTTTTCCAGCAAATCGTTCGATTCGATTAATCGCAATATTCGTAAATTAAAAGAAGAGAGCTGGAGTTTCAAGGGAAACCAATTTTTCGCTGATATAACAACAATTTGATTCTACTTTTCGTTGGACACGAAAAGTATTTCGTCCTGTCTTTTGTCCTTTTCTTGACAATTATTTTCTTCCACATTCAGTAGTTTTCGTTCTGAAAGTTACGTACATTTAACTAAAGTGTATTTTCCAAAAATATCGTTGGAAAAGATTATGTTAACGAAGTTAACGCCACACGCATTCTGTGGGATCTTTCATTCTTTTTCTTATCTACGTTGAAAGATTTTTTCTCTTTTATTCTTTAACAATACACACACACACACACACACACACACACACACACAAGCGATATTTTAAACAGGATATCGTTTGATCGACCAGACTCGAATCTCGCTATTGAAACATTTTTTTTCTTCGTTGCGCCTCATTGCTAAAGCTAAAAATCAATGTATCCATATTGTTACATGAGCTTTTATCC
The DNA here is from genome assembly GCA_959613375.1 of Heteropelma amictum. Classification (NCBI taxonomy): domain Eukaryota; kingdom Metazoa; phylum Arthropoda; class Insecta; order Hymenoptera; family Ichneumonidae; genus Heteropelma; species Heteropelma amictum. Next base: position 23,322,450 of record OY390722.1, read on the forward strand.
GTATTATACGACATTCTACATTGTTGATGCTCGACACAAAAGGGTACGCTGCATGGAGTATAATTTCCACTCGGAAACTTCCGGAAACGTAAATGAAGCTCGACGAGAATTTGATCCATTGACTGTAGTACCTAAATGATTTTGTGTACAAAAGGTTTCAGCATTCGATTGGTATTGAAATAATTGCGCGCAAGCGGGAACATTGCCGACAATGTTGGCATGCCTGAAAAGAAACACACGAGAGCTTTTCATCCTCAAAATTCCCCATTCCTTTGATAATTTTAATTTCGCGCGCAAAGTTTTATTCCCTAAACAGAATTTCGGTCGATTTACCATCTGACTCCATTTGAGAGTTTCGATTACGTTGAATCGAATTCGCGTCACTGGGACTTTATTTTCCGCGAATACATGCAAAGATCACTGAAAAATGATACGAAATGCAAGGCTGTAGGGAAGAAAGATGAGATGAAAATATAAGAATGATGCAAAATACACAGAAAGACTGTTTCGAAACGACATTATTCTGGTTCACCATACATGATGGACAGCCCGGCTAGCGCAGTCAGAAACCACTGCAGCTGCGGTGCCGACGGAATTTCCGCTCGGGAGAATCGCGGGATTCAAACTCTCCCACAGACACACCTCATCGTATACTCTGTCGACGTTCATATATATAAATATATGTATATATATATATATATATCTCTCTCTAAATACGTATATATATTTACCCAGAGATATATAACCCGTACGGTGAGATATGTTCGGAGGTTCACTCTATATACTTTATATATATATATATATATATATAGAAACGGTGTACGATACTGCAGCCGACTGCACACTTCTGCATCGTACACTTTGGTTCAGTGTATGGAGCATTCTCTGTCAACTTGTCCTCAGGTTTGCGATCGTTCTGTGGTCCAACGCTACTCCATTGACTTAACATCCTTTATTATTTATTAACTCTCCTTAGCGATTAAAAACTACCTGCACGAGATTCATGGCCACACACATTGCGATTGCGAACTCAGCGAAAAGATTTTTCGTGCGACAGCAGCAGATCGAAAAAACATTTTCTGATTAACATTTAATATTGATGGGAAATTGGCATTCGAGTTGAGAAATGTTCCAGGATTATATCGTAATTTTTCATGAATTCGTTTTCGGTCACGTTCGTTTTGGTAGTCATTTTGAGTCATTATTGAATCTGAGTATTAGTTGATTGATCGATGATTTACTGCTGTCCAAAAAGACTCGAAAATCCCTGTACAGTCTCGCTCTATGTATGTATATTTAGATGTATGTGTATCTGTACAGGAATATATATGCGTATTTTGAAATATAGAGATGTGACTGCGACAGCGATTTTCACGTCTCATTACTCCCGGTCCCTGGACCTTATCTTCGACATGAGTAAATCGAGTTTCAATTTTCATCCAAATCGCGTGCTCCTATCTATAAATGTATGTATAAGTGTATATATATTTTTATACATATATTTGTAATACATAGGGCGATGAGAGAGACTCGGTGGGTGAATGTATACTCGATACAAACTCGTCACTTGATCTTCCCATACAAGAAAAGCATAATATCTACTCAAAGTTTGGAATAAATTTACGTGTCTGCGTAACCTTGTGTGTTTAAGTGCATAAAATATATCAGAGTACAATATAATGGATGAAATAAAGATGTGACGGCAGACGGCACAGTCCATTACAGTTGAACTCGCCATGAGCTCGAAACTTTGTGCCTATCGCGCGCGTATATGGAGAATTATCACGAAAGTCGTTTAACTAAGGGTGGCTCTTTGCAAGCTTTGTTTCACGAAACCGCGCATACGTGAGTGTGCCTGACAGCAGTATTCATATATGTATATGTGCGCTCGAAATACAGATCTCCATGGAAAATGCAATTATTCAATTATTTACAGAGAGCTGCGATGGAAATAATGGACAACAACGTTGTAGAACAATCGTCAACTCTGAAATGACCATTTTTTTCCGACATCTTTTGAACTGAAAATCGTGCATCATACGCTTTAGGAACTGTTCGATAAGCTTGTCATTATTTCTCTGTAAAAAAGTCTGTCCATTCTTTTCTTATTACAGGCATGAAAAAGTGATTTTTTTTTATCGATCCGGAGAATGGCTAAAGGATCAACAATGGATCGTAAAAAAAGCGACTGTTCCCCTTTTATTTATTGCTTTTTTTTTTGTTGCGAAGATCAATGCGAACCGCTCAACTAGTAAGATTATCTATAAATACGATGGTCTCTCGTATCGCTAGACGCTAACCGTTCGGATTTCGAGATAGCAATAAAAATTCATGAACTTTCCGACTGGATGCGGAACTGAGAAAAAATAAACGAGCACGACGGAGAGGCAGAGAAATTGGAGACGTTATACCGAGGAGGAACTTGGCAACTGACCATGGGCAAACTTCCATGGCTTTCGGGTAGGGCTGAGCACAATTTTCACCCAGGAAGTGTGCAACTGCTGCTGCTGCTGCTGCTGCTGCTGCTGCTGCTGCTTGGGCAAGTAGGAAAAAATAAAAACGTAGACGAAGGTAGAACAGAAGCGAATCTTCAAAGAACTCCGTTGAAAATCGTATTTTAGGTTTGAGATAGACCCTTAGCGATTCGACTTTCCAAATATGTGCGCATCAAGTGAAGAAATACAAAGGTTATTTGAAATTGATTCGGATGGATATATTCTCATATATGCTTCTTCCTATTTCTGTAAAAACCAAATTTCGAGCCTCAAAACTGACAAAAAAAGAAGTGTACGCCTGCGTGTCCGATTATTGTCAAATAAAAAAAAATGATTATTTCGGTTTTTCGAACAGAAAAATTTCGATAAATTTCGAGGAAATAAAGTTCGTTGGAGTGTCCGGTAGACATTTTTTTCACGAATACGCTGTCCGACGGTAAAAAAAGAATTAAAAAAATAACTTTTTGTTTCCTTCGGTTCGATGCAGCTGCAGTTTTTCAACAAAGCCAGAAAAAATCCAGTCCTTTTTTCAGAGATGCTATTTCACTCTCGAAAGTCGTTTCCTTTCATACATACATTTTCACTACCCAACATTCACCTGGCGCGAACACAAAGTCGAGTGCAACAAGCAGAAAAAATGGCGCTTTGATAGACGCGAAATTTTTAACTGGAATTTGGTGGTCCATCGCAGCATCCAGAAATTTTTTTGGCAGGTTTTACGATCATATCGCGCTTCGTTCTGTATCGGAAGTAATGTTGGGGGTTATCGACAGCTTGGACGAATAATAGACCATTTTCTAGCGGTTTTCATCACACTGCAGTTCGTATCAATGGGAAATTCTGTTTCGTAGCTTGCGAGTCGATTTACAGCGTCCGGGATTTTTTTTCAACGTGTCTCGCAATTTCTCCGCATGGTCAGTCGTCTGCACAAGGAGAACATTTCTACACTCGGTAGGTCTGACGAGGTTAGTGCCGTATCTACTGCGGCTACCGCATCTACTTTGTTCGCAGCAACAAAAATAAAGAAAAAATTTCCACACTTCTTCTGCTCTCGTAGACATTCGGCAAGGTGCACACAGCCTCCCGCAGTGGTTGTACCGAAGATTAGCACGAGCAAGCTTCCCTGATGAGATTCTTATCCTTTCCGTAGAAAAACGAATTTTCTCTCCGCTTCTTCCGCACCTCCGTCCTTTCTATTTCTCCTTCCATCTGCGTGTCTTTCTTTCTGTGTTTGCGTTTGCCTGCACACAGCATTGTCTTACCACAACGTGTCTTCGGCGTATAGCGAGAATTGTATGAGAATATACACCCTCATACGGAGAGATATAAAACGTCAGTAGAATTTCATACCAAGAAACGCGAATGAGATCCAATTTTTCAATTGTAGTTTCTTCCTCTTTTGTCTTTTTTTTTTTTTCATAAAAGAAAAACATTTCTTTCCTTATTTTCGCTACAAGCGGTGGCCACTGCTGTAGCAGCATTTCGTGCTCACCGTGAGTCTTTGCCGCAGAGGCCATTTTATAAGAGTATCCCCCGCACGCAAAGGTGAAATATTGGGGTGAAATTTCCTACACGGAAAGATTATTCAATATTTCAATTAACACTCTTTTCCACGCAACCAGCAACCCGCTCTTCCCTCTTCCGGAAATTGATTATTTCATATAAAAAGAAATTCGGAAACTCTTACATCCTTTTTCGTAAAATTATGCGTTCGTGAAACTAACGCAACGCATGAACGAATATTTTCTTTTCAAAAACATTATTAAGATTGTCCTGTTTACGGTCTCTTGTGGCCTTTTAAGAAATAACACCACTGTAAATGACTAAAGCTGTGTGATTTTTTTGAGAGTTGTTTGGAACGAAAGAACTGTTGATAGAATAATAATATTCGAGAAAGTGATAAAACATAGATTTAAATATTGAACAAAAAATTATTATATCTATATAATGAAAAAAAGAGGCACGCAGTATAGTAGAGGCTATTTTTAATGATTCGCTCAATTTATCACTATTTTTTAAATCTTCTACGTAATTCACTGTCGATCAAGTCGTTTTTTTTTGCTGGTGCTGGCCACTTTTCAATATTTATGGATGACACTTTTTCTTTCAATGCTTCAATTTATGTTTACTCACTCACTCCCCGTTATTATCGTCACTTTCATCCCACACAATTCGTGTGTTAACCCTTAATTTGAAATCTTTATTTTTTTCTCGATATAAATGTGCCAAACACGTCAATCAATATACAAAGCTCTCCGAATATACATATACCAAACACGAATAAACAATTTAACGATTGATTCTGCACGGGTTAATTGATACTCCATGGAAGCTCTCTATACCCAACAAGTTGTAAAACGAAATTGAAAAAAATCGACGTGCTTGTTATATCTCGAAAATTCAATTTTGTGAAATGTTTATTTTCGACCAAATTAAATGGTCGGGAATCAGATGACGCGGATTTTGATGGAACATTGGCAGTAACACGTACATTCGGAAATAGCAGGGCCTCCCTGATCGACAAGGCAGCATATATTGTTTGGAAAACTCCACTTTATTGTTTCCGTTCCGTAATTAATCGCGTTGAAAATCTCAATGTATGAGCATGTTTTTCGAACTCGGTTTTCACCGAAGAGAAGCTTTGTGGGGGGAATTCTATATTTGTGAAACGCATACCACGAAATAGCGATAACGGTATCGATTTATTTATTTACAAAATGGGTAATGGACAATTCGCGAGATATTTCATTCAAATATTGCAACGAATGTGCAGTGTGATACAAATTTTTTTTTTCAATTTGCAGAAAACTCCCGAAGAAAGAACACGCGATTCCCTTTTTCCATAACAGCCCATCCGAATCAGTTGAATATTTCCACGTGTGGTAAATAAATCTTTGCTCTGCTCAATTTTCCGCGGATGTATTTCTTCGTGGATTTTTCGTAGCCTATTAACTTTTTTTCCTACGTATGTGTGATACTCCCGCATGGAAATGCGGCTGGCTCAAATGACATAAATTCTTCTTTACGTTCATTAGATATATACGCATAATGACAGCGCGCATGGTTTTCACCATGCAGCCAACGTAACATAAAACACGTACCCATTCTTCATACGAACAAGTGTGGAGGGAAAATATTGCGAGAGGTACTCACGTCAAGCACAATGTACAATACTGGAGCATGGAATAAAGCGATATCTCGTGTATATTCGTGCACTATCACGAGAAAAATTAATGTCCCTCGTGTAACTTCATTCGCCAGGTTTTCGAATGCTGTTTCATATATAGAAAAAATTTCTACAACCACTTAACGCTCTTCACAGCCCTTGTTACAATCCAATGATAAATTCGTGGATTATACAAAATAATGATAATAGCGATAAAAGATCGGAACTGTCTGTTAAATGTAAAAACGAACATTATTCCGTTTGTTCAATTTAATTTACCTCTTTCAGTTACTAAACATGTAAAAAAATCTCAGTCAACGTGTATCTTCTCATAAAAAGGAAGATATGATACTTGTTTTGAAATTAAAAAAAAAACCGAGAGATTCAGAGGTTCTGTTGAGGGAACAATTTTTTGTTTAATATTTAGTGGCCCAATGTTTGAATGTAATAAAATCTGTGAAACAGATGGGGATTTGATAAAAACGAATGATTTTTTTGCTGTAATATGCAACACACGCGATGCAACTCGGGGATTCCCAAATAATGAGTTGATGATCGAACTGTAACGAACGTTCGTGTGATCCAAGACAATTTAACGTATGCGCCGCTATCAATACATCGTATAGTGCACACGTCGAGAGGTGGGTAACGAGAAATCACAAATTATTAACGATCGACGACTCCGTCGACATAGGCAAACCTCTAATGGATTGAATACACATTTTGACGTATATACCATATGTGGTTATACAATTATAATGTTGGTGGACATGTACAGAAAAGTATTTATGACAGTATACCGCTCGTATTTACAGTTTACGTACATTTTCAGAGTCATCGTGGACTTTCGAAAGGTTTTATAAACTGCAACGTCAAATTTTTGAACAACACAATGAAGCATCAATTTCATTGAACATTTTTTCGATGTAACTAAAGTGGAATCGAATCGAATACATATTTTAACCTGTTTTAATTTATTTCATTTTTCTCCAACAAGTCATGTTAATGTCAATCGAATAAAAATGAAGTTTACACGATTTTCAAAGATCTTTCGTTCAAGATTGAAAAGAGAGAGAAAGTGAGAAAGAAAATATCCAAGATTATAACGTGTGAGATCTGCATAGTTTTGGTGGACGGATAAAACGTTTTCGAATGCTCGATAAATTTTTTTCGACTCGTCTATTTCGAGAGTTTTACGTAAGACAAAAGAGACTCATCAATGTGACCATTTAATTGACTATGACCCAGTTGAGCTTTTTTCCTCTCGATCCGACGTTTTCTGAACTCGACGTCCCTTTTCCCCCGTGTAAAAGTCCCAGTGATTAGCGAGAACTAATTAAAGGCTATGCCCGCTTATCTCGGGCTTACGACACAACACAATATGCAAGGAAAGTTTTCTCTTTTTCATCTTTAATATTGGGAAGACCTCAAAAAAAAAATCGTCCATAAAATCATGGGTTTCGCAGCCGTGGGTAGAAATGAAAATGTTATAGTGGCAATCAAAAACTTTGAGCTTCACGATTTGGATATTTCTGGTTGGTCCTAGCGCTAAAATAATGCATTCCCTCCCTAGCTATAAACACGAGAAAAAAAATTACGTATTTTCTTTGTAGATAAATATGAAGAAAAAGAAGGTCTACTTTCACTGGCTGTTTTTGTCATCCCCCTCTATTTAGTGGTTAGCATTCTTGGCATCCCAAGATTTTCTACATTCACTCGTTAATATATCACCCTTATATTAGTCATTTCATCACGCGGAGTCTCTACTGATGCTGATTTTTTTTATTCACACTTCTTCAATTCCAGCCATCGTAATAAACCGAACGTAGTTAGAAAATACGATCGTCCGAAAAAGCAACAAATTATTTTAAAATGTCAGAATTTCAATTCGACAAGCACTGATTTTTTGAAGAGATTTCGACCTGTGCATCTAAATGCAAATCCAACGAAATTCAAAGAGATGAAGAAAATGTTGTCAAGATTCAACCTTGGTCCGAAAAATCTTGCTCAAAGAATGGAATAAAAGTATTTTTCCACGAAAACTGAAATTTATCCCATCCGGAGGACACTCGATTTCATGTAGACAAGTACATATACAACCGTAAATAATGATCTAAAAAAGGGGTAGCGAAAATTCTCAGGGGATGTTGTGCAACGGGATTTTTGAAGTGAGATTCCGGACACCGCGGAGATATGTGCAATGTTGCAGCAGAGGAAGAAACCTTGGCGTCCGGCAAGCAGTGGAAATAGAGTGCAATACATAGAAATGATATATCAAGATAAAGATAAGAAAGAAAATGCATAGAAATCCATAAAAGCAAAGAACAAAGATACAAGAAAAGGTAAGGTGAAAAGGGATAGATATGAAAAATCGTATTGCGCACTGGGTCGTTTCGCATCAACCCTCATAAAAGTACAATGCATTTCGTGGCTGACCACTATCTTTTTGTTTAGGAATTTACATAATGTTGGCTACAATTTTGAGGCGACAGAAGACCATAAATGCGATATTCGAAGGAAAAACCAGTTTTCGCGGTTCAAAAAGTAAACCCATAAAACACGTACTCGATATACATCGAAATACGGTGCAAATTATACGCGTGAATTATTGATGGAAGATCCAAATGAATGCATCGTTGATTGTACGAGAATTTTGATCAAGTTTGGAATTGGATCAACGATACAACTGGTATGAAGAAAAAAGTTTTTTAATTTTTGTTTCATCGGCCATTTTGTAGAATAAAAAGGAGTTTTGAAACTTTAATAGACAAAGGGTTGATGCGATAGAGATCATTAGGACGAAAATGGTCACGGTAAGCTACAATTTATGTTCGAACTTGAAGATTTTATCATAAACGACTTGTACAAAAGGCAATGAGAAATTCACCCTATTTAGCATATTTTAAGGCTAATTATTCCGATTACGGTACAAACGTATACTTGGTCTATACAATCCCAATATAGTTATGTGTCGTTATCTTTTAAACGACTCAATGAAATATTATCACATTTATGTGACATCGTGCGAGGGTCGACAAGGATCTTGATAAGTGACAAGACGAAGGGTCATTTTCTAGCCTACTGCTAACGCGAAAATTTAAATCATCGGGCTTCATTATTTCAATTTCTCGTGGAGCATTTACAAAAGATGAGGCTTCAAAATGCCGTTTGGTTTGTCCAGATATCTTAATTGCTCGATTTTTGGCCGATTTTTTAAGTAGGACCACCGATTTTCGCCAATTTTCCCATACATACCCCTTTGCGTTTTTTTCGCCAATTTTCAACATCGATTTTGAGGGTGAAGCAATTTAGCTATCGACATTTAACTTTCACCATTGTTTAAGTCTACTCAAGGGCTTTTTAAAACACCCCCAAAAAGATTATGTAGCTTCATTAGGGAGGAAGTTATGATCATTTGAAATTTCGACTTTTCAACGATTCTGGAAAAGTGGCGAAAAATGAGTCGAAATTTTTTTTTTCAAATTTTCAATATTTCCGGAGCTTATTCGATCGGAAATTTTCCGCTGATCACGAAACCCACCGACTTTTTTCCGAAAACTGGATATTTCAACGAGAAAATGGTAATTAATTGATAAAATTCGTATTATCGCATTTTCGGAAGGAAATATTGGGTTTTCGATGAAATACCAGTGTGTTTCGTAATCAGCGGGAAAAAATACATCGATATAAGCCATTAAAAATCATTTTTGAAATCCAAAATTTTTCGTCATTTTATGCCGGACTGAGTGGGTTCATTAAAACGTTTGCCATTTTTTTTTCGTTCGAGATGGATACCCCGCTTTGTGCTTATTCTCTTGGCAATTGATGAGGCTTCAGAATGCCGTTTAGTTTGTCCAGATATCGTAATTTTTCGATTTTTGCCAGATTTTTAAAGTAAGACCACCGATTTTCGCCAATTTTCCCATACATACCCCTTTGCGTTTTTTTCGCCAATTTTCAACATCGATTTTGAGGGTGAAGCAATTTAGCTATCGACATTTAACTTTCAGCATTGTTTAAGTCTACTCGAGGGCTCTTCAAAACACCGCTAAAAAGATTATGTAGCTCAATTAGGGAGGAAGTTATGATCATTTGAAATTTCGACTTTTCGACAATTCTGGAAAAGTAGCCAAAATTAACGAAACATTTTTTTTCGAATTTTCGATAGTTGAACAGCCTGATCCATCGCAAATTTTCCGCAGATCACAAAACTCATCGAGTTTTTCCCGAAAACTCGAAATATCAGTAAGAAAATGCAAAAAAACAGTCAAACTCATGCAAAAATTTGCCACGAAATTCGTTCTTTTTTCACCGACCAATCAAGGGACGAATAAAACGACAACAATCTCGCGATATGTTTCCCATAAAGGATCAACTTCGGGACCCGATAAACTTTTTATCAGAAGGATCTGCATGTAATGAAATTTCAAAAAACCCTTCCACAAATACATTGGACAATCATTATTAAAGTGCGATTCGTGCAATAAACAATGCGACTTACACGATGGAGAAAACCTGATACGAAGTTTGGTATGAATTCATGGCCGAGCTTAATGAAGATTCGTTCCGTTCGTTAGTGGAGTATTTTTCAGAAAAAAATGCTGTGTAATGCAGAAGAGTACGAAACATGTTTCTGACCGCTCGAGATTCACACAATATCCAACGGACGTTTTTGTTATTACCCCGTGCACACCCCGTGGATTATGCGAAATATGAGATACTCTTTATCATTTTCGCCGGAGTAATTGTTTCTTTTTTTCCCCTCATTATATAATATTAATAGGAATAATTATGTGATTTCATTAAATAAATCGGACTGTCAGACTAGAACGCTATCAGCATCTTGTATGAATGTCTCGGAATACAAGAAAGTGCGGAATATTGTGTGGCGAATTCTAGCGTGACCCGAATGCTCGTGGGAATAAAGCAAATTGTGGGCTCTCGAGCTTGTGCTCAAGCTTTGGGGGAAAAAGCTTAAGACGTATTCTTCCATTATGTGTCGTTGTTATATCATGACAAATCGATGATTTTTCTCTTATACTTCCTCGCTCTATGAAAACTTACGAGGCAAATTTTATTCCAAATTCCTTTCTTTCCGTACACTTCCTTCTCGCGAAAAAAACCATTCGAAAGAATGCATTTTATCAAAAGCTCCTTTTTAAAAGGGGATTTTTTACTGAGCATTCTTCGCAGCTTTTCGAAATAACAAACTCGCGAGTTTGTTTTGCAATATTTCGAGCGTTAAATGCAAATCAATTCACGTTTATACATAATTCCACCGGCAAGATGAAAGTGTTCGATGCCGAAGTGTACTCAGTAAAAATAATAAATATACTCGCCGTTACTTTTCAAACACCCACTTGAAAACATTTCAATCGTGAAACAAAAAGAACTCGAATAATTCATGTATTTTTCCGGTAATTGACACAATTTTATGAAAAGAACGGAAGTTTTCAGCGGCCAGTGGGGTCTTTACCGTTTTTTCTTCTCCCTCATTGAATTCACAAATGCCAACATTTTCCGAGCTCTGTCGAGCTGAGAGAAAAACCCAATTGCTCTGTTCATTTCACCGTCTCTCTCCATCGAACAAAAGTACGCTTACACCGATGTTTTTCACCCGAAAACCCTTTACGGTTGTTGATTGATCAATGAATCTGCTTTCGTCCACCTCCGGACCACACAGTTTGCCTCGAACGTGCAACGGTAGAAATTTGTGAGCTCGTGGATCGCTGTCCTGTTTGTCCAACGTTATATTCCCGACGCTAAAGGCTTATCGAGCATTCAGTCTGTACGCGACCGCACATGTCTCGCTAAGCTAGCGTTTCTTCTTTTTTTTAAAACTCAATCGCACTACTAAAGGCAAAAAAAAAGATGCGACTCTGCACCCTTTTTCGATATATTTGCGCCTTTGGCGTACAAAGCTTCCGAATGAATGATTCATTCGGACACAAATGTCTGCGAATACAGATAATTTATCGAGGGATGAGAATTAGCTGTGGGGAATTTGAAAAAGATTACACCTGTTGCGCTTGGAATTTCGAAGAAATTCCATAATTGTGACAGTTTGTCGATATCCCCAGGTGGTAAAAATGTCTTTGAATGAAAAAGTAGACCAGCGTATTATTGGACCTCGAATTGGACAATTGGGCAAAGACCAATGGATTTTTGCATTGGTGGATAACATTTTCCTCGACTGTGAACGCGATTTATGAAATTGAGCTGTTCAATAGACCGTGGGAAGGAGAATAAAAGATGACTTCATCCACCATCGTTTAAACTATATTTTAGGATTGTTTTTAAGGGTTTTAAATAAATTCTCATGTCTCATCCCTGGAAATCTCTTTATGAGTTTATGTATATTATGTACCTTCAAATTTGTCCTTCGTATTCGTTCGTCGAACGAAATATTCGTCACTGAAAGATTTACTCCAAAAGCGCGAATTTTTTCACCTCATGCAGCGCGAGAATACCGACGATAAAAATAGTTAACGTAAAGTTTTTAAGTACGCGTACGAGCTTTCGCTATAATCTATGAAGAGGCAGCGAGGCTCTGGAATTGCATTTGAATATTCGAGCTGCAATGAAGAATTCACGAACACATTCAGCATAGTTTAAACCTCAGAAAAGTCCAGCAGAGAACATTTTTGCCAACGCATTCGTTTCAATCTCTTTATACGAACCGTAAGGTTGATTAAGTCATTATTTTTAAATCACGGTCTGTTCATGGAGATACGCATAAACTTTTGTATTTCCATCATTATTCTAACGAAAAATTCTTTTTGCCAAAAATATTCTTACTCGTGAATATTTTCATGAACGATCAAAGTGGCGCATCGAGTTTTGCGTTAACTGTGAAACTGAAGCCTGTTAACAACAAATTATCGCTACAGAGAAGACTATCAATATGTCGTTTTTGCGCACGTTAATTCTGAATTCTGGACGAAAAGTGATAACCCTAGAATTTTAGAAAAAAAAAATGGAGAATACGGTTCTGACGTACAAACGTCAACGTCAGCCATCATGGTAATTCAGAGGAGGTCCGAGAAGTTTCTATAAATAATTCTCCCCATTATCTTTTTGCCACCTCTACCTTAATAATGATAATGTCCCAAGAGGAAGAAATATTTTCATAGTATAATAACAAGCGTGAATGATATAATAAAACAAAGTTTCAATGGAATAAAACTTCCTGACGACCTGAAAATCAGAATTAAGTGATAATAATCACACCTTCAAGCTGATTACTTCGTTATCGAAAATAACGAATGTGATTATAGTTCAAATTAATTGATTTAAAAACACGCGATGCGAACAGCAATGACAATCCTCCGTGTGCACTACGACATTTTCAGCACGTCATCAACAATTATTAGAGCGGTGATGCCGGTCATTAATGCCAGAGGAACAAGAAGAAGATACGAATAGTGCGCAGCAATTGAGACGATCTCGAAAGGAAACTTTGAATTTTACTTTTTTCTTTCCTCCAAACTTCTTGTCCTGTCTTCTTCTTGAACCAAGGTTATACGTATGTATACGTATATATTCTCCGTCGGTCAAACGAGTTCAACGTTCTCTTCGTCGGCTATTTTCTCATCTGCATCTGCGCTTACGATTCTTTTTTTTCCGCAGCTCTCGCTTTTTTTCCCTCCATCTGCGTGAAAACTCTGTATTTTTCACGTCTCGTTTTCTCATTCCGCCCGTGTATTTTCATCCGATACGTGAATATACACACACTTATGTAGGTAGATATAAGTATAAATATAAATTTAAATTACGTGTATGTATAATCCCAGGTGAGTGACGAGGTTCTCGTGCTTAATCATTCACTCGAAATTCAACGATGCGTACAACGAAGAACGGAGCTCGACTGGCAGATCCCAAGATTTCCCTTTTCGAACCGGAAATGCCGATCGAAGACTGTCTCCCCCCTAATCAGCAATTATCCTCATCACATCGGCATTTGAAGTACAATTATTCACAAGGGCACGTAGCACGAATTCGATCACTTAATTTTTTCATTCAACCGTGTTTTTTCCCCGCGACTATCCGATTGATTCGTTCCAATGAAAAATATCAAAAATTTTCACGGGAACCGTGGAAATTTCGATCCGTTCGAAAAAATCCGATCGCGCCGCCTTCTCTTCCCAACCTTTAATTGAACATGCAATTTATCACGATAACGGAACAAACAAAACTGATGACAGCAGCAGCAGAATCAAAGGGGAGAATTTCGACACGCACGTCGACGGGAAATGAATGCACAATACGGACATTCGGAGTGCACGGTAGACCGGGAGATCGGAGCGAGGATGAGAAAAGCTTTTCTTTTCATCCGAAAAGCTCGACACGTCCGACGAAAGCTCCGTGCTCGCTCGTTGCGCCGCGAGAACTCTCGCGCTCGAAAGAGAACCATCTCCTCCTACGCGCTTCTCTCGTGCTCCGTCGCCCCCTCATCTGTACCTCTTTCCACCCTCCCCCGCCTCCAACTATCCCCTCATCGCCTTTCCCATTACAATCTCTCCCGCGACTGTACACATCACACACAACCGCGACACGAGCCAAATACATCCGTGTCGATGGTCCGAAGCCGGAAGGGCGTAAATCAGTGAACTTGAGCGTTCGAATCTCCCGGACTACGACCTTATGCTCTTCAATGCTTCGTGTTGTGTGTATATATACATATATATATATATATATATATATATATATGAGTGTGCATTTGGGGTAAAACGAGCGCGGGGAAGCTGCGCGCGGTAACGTGCTCTCTGATATCGGCGCCACCCGACTCCCCCTCAACGACCGGAGTGTTATGAGAAAACACGAGGGTGCGAGACGAAAGACGAGAGTGTACTTAACCTCATAGGTTTTCAAAGCACCTTAGGTTTCGTGGAGGTATTCTCGGCAGCACATACGCTCTCGGGGAAAAAACAAAATACATATACCATTATTTTTTATTATCATTTGTATTATCCATATGCGTCTTTAAAGAATCTCCGTGTCGTTCGGTTTTGTCGGTTTGGATTACGCTTGTCCTTTTTTTTAGCTCCAAACACATGTATGATGGATTAATCTTACTGTTCGAAAGTGGGATTGATTAAATCGTTTATTTATTTATTTATTGATTACAAAGTTCGAACGATTTCCGGCAATCCTGGTGATGACAATCAATGTTATTTGCTACTGTTTGATTTGGCTGTATCACTGCGCTATATTGATTATAGACACGCGTTTTCGAAGCTTTTTCGCCCGTTCGTTTGCTCTTTTTTCTCCCTCCGGGGTTTTGTAATTCGATGCGTTTCGTCTATGCATTCGAGAGATTGAGTAGAAAGAGCGGTGATTTTAGTGATTGACGAATAGTGCTGTTATTAACACAACGGTCTCGTGACAGCCACTGTTAGCTTGTCAGCAATATGCTAATTGGGAATATGCGAAATTTGTATAACTTGCAAGATATTCGAACCTCATATGGGTCGTAAAACATTTTATTATACTTTCAAATGAACAAGGAAAACAAGTATAAAAAATGTCTCAATTCATCGAGCAACAATAAAGTTGAGGATCCAGAATTTATTTAGATGGAATGCGATTTTCGTTGTAAAATTACGATTATTTATAGTTATTGGACAGTTGTCGCATAGGCCACTTTGGATACGATAATAACTCGATTACGATGATAACAAGAGTCAAGAGAATTGACTTAATACAGCGACAGAAATTGTTACATACTCACGTGCATTTGCACTAAAAAAATAAGCGCATGGTACACGCGATACGCGTATTACATATTACACATACATATTTTCGAAACGCCGCAAAAATGCTGGCCTGACAAGAAGATTACTCGAGGAAAAGGAAAATGAGACGACGAGTTTTGCATGTTAAGTCCTTAACATATATATTAGTCTTTTGAAAATTCGATATCTATAAAATTCAAGACGTTGAGCATCGACGAGAGAAAAATCGAGATTCACCCTTATGGGTTGTGGCTGTGAGCTCTCTGATATAAGGTGACGAAAGATGGGGAATGGAGAGTACAGGAGCAGAGCGTTCGAGCAAGGGTTAAGAAAAGGGTGGAAGCAACGTGAGGAAAGGGTGAAGGGAGGAGGAGGCCGGGTGGTGAAGTGATAAAGAACGAGAGAGGTTGCGTTCGTCGGGGATGAATAGGGGAGAAACTATGAACTATACGACCTCCTCCGCCCGCACGGCTCCGACTTGGCGGACAGATTTTTTTCTCTTCTTTTTTTCTCACCCTCTTGCTCCTTCTTTGCCTCCCTTCACGACAGTCGAGCGTCCGCTCGACGAAACTCACCGACGTCTCGGATCTTACGTGAACGTATATATACACCACCATCGCCATGAGACCGTGATGTTCCTTCTTGCTAGAGAAACCGAGCAAGAAATCACCGAATGCTCGAGAATAGTCTGTCGGACTAGCACATTCGCAAAGTTCCATCGCTATTACACCGGATATATGCAATGTCCGTAAGGGTTGGGGTGTGTGCGTGCGGGTGCATAGATGCGAATGTTGGTACATATGTGCACTATTACGTGTCCAAGGGGACCATGTATATTATGTAGTGAAAAGTCAGAGACAAAATGTACGCTGTGATTCTACTATTTATAGGAAAGACCGGTGAGCCACCTGACCCAGAGATTATTTAAAGCAGTGATTTCAAGTCGCGTCTATCCCCCATTATACCTTTAGACAAAACGTGTGGAAAAAAGTACAAGAATCTTTAGCAATTTCCGCGATGTATCAGGGAGGCTATGAAATCCCTCTTTTTTTTGCAATAAAATGGAGCAAAGATCGGCTTCGTTTCGCGCATATCGAAAATGTACGCCGCGAGATTTTCTGGTCGCGACCCGGGGATGATTGGCAAAAGCTTGGAAATGGTGCGATTGGCTTATTCGAAATTCGTTCGCGCTGAGCGTTAATGAGCTTTAACACACTCTAATGTACGGTGAATGGAAAACGAGCGAGTACGAATGTGGACCGTAAAATTCGCAGTACAGATTTTCTTTTCATCGAATGCATGCTCCTGATGATGTTTGATTGAAAAAATGTCTATGTAGCGATTCGTGCGGGAAACTTTTTTGAAGCAAATAAAATGGAGGCTTCAGGCAAAATATTCCGTATGCGACGTTAAAAAAAATGCGAGTCGAGTATATGTATGCCGCGATGAAAAAGGTGCGAATATATACAGGTGAAAGGTCATGGTGTACGTGAGATTACTTGACAAATTGGGACCATTTTCGTTCTACACTGGTCGTAAATAAGCCGATCGACCGAACGGATCGGGCGATTTTTTTGGTTTTTTTTTTCACCTCGATAAGCGTCGTATTTTCGGGTGTGAGCCAATGACCAAACCGAGTGATCATTCGGGGATGAAGATAAAAATTGAAATGTGAATAGCGCTTTAAGTTACCCTGTGTATATCCGCTGGGTGAGAGCACATATATGCTGAGAACCGGTCGAAGTATATAAAGTAGACATGCATATATATATTTGGTTATATACACTTTGTAAACATATACATATATATACATATCTGTAGGTGTATATTCACATAAGTCGCCCACCTGATCCCCGTGTGTAACCTCCCGTGAGAGAGACCCGAAAGGGTATAAGAGAGTTTCAGCAAAATTTTCACTACGGCCAACTTTTGGAACTCTCCGAAAATCCCTTCCAGGAGCTGCTGATATCTTTCCGTCTCTCATTCTCAACCAAGAATTTCTCTAATGTATATGTATATACATTATATAATGTGCATTCATATATACGGTGCATCCTACTGTCGTCTCTACTGATAGTAAATAGATATGGTGTAGTCGAGTGAAATATATAGGACATTTTCGTGAATGATAAATGCGCCCAACTCCGAATGAACTGTAGATGTACACACGTGATAATAGCGAGCCCAGAGAGCGGACCGAACTGATACGAGGTATTACCTTAAAAAGTATAATTAATCCTAGATATGAGAGATAAAAGACAAGGCAAAAATTCCGACCTCTCCGAGCGATATAAATGTAATTGAATGTCAACTGATTAGCTGATCTCTTCTCGGCGTTGAAAAGAGACTTTGCAGAAATACACAGGTCAGTTTAATGGTGAGATTTGAGAAAAAGATTTGGACGAGTGGACCTAGGATCGATAGTCATGAGAAAAAAAATAAAATCACTAATGATTTGTAGATTGCTGGCATGTTACAAGACGTTAATGCCAGAAGCTGCCACGGAATGCACATCGATGCATCATATCGCAATAATTTACGTCACCTGGCCGACGTTTTCATCGTTACATCCATTTATGCTGTGAAATTTGATATCGTAATTTTGCAGCATTTTCCGTCTCTGGTCTCGGCTTTTAAGGAGCTCTCTATTCATATGGCTGGGATGTCATATCTCCTGCTGACGAATGTCGAGTAATCCCTCTCGAAAATCGTTGAAAAAAGAAAATTAATCTCTTCAGAGGCACTTGTGGCTCTAATTAAATAAACTTCAACCAGTCGACCCGTAAAATTCCGAGAGCTCCTCGACCAACAAAAGTTCGCCAACCGCGTCATGTCTGTGACTCCTATTCACGACACCTTCTGAGGACAGCTGTGTTGGGACTTAATTCGGTTATAAAATTGAAACGAGACCAAATATCCGAGCTTTCACGCGGTTTTATTTTATTTTCACTTTCTCGACAAACGTTTATCCAGTGCTTGCCCAGACGGTGTATAGAATTCTGCCATGGTCGAATCTCTTTATCCGTGCGTATGGGAAAACCTTTTCGTAAAATCACCGGAATCATTAAAATCCTTGTAACGATGCATGCCAGGTACAATCTCAACAAAATCGAAATGGAATGAGAATTCCAAGTACTTGATAATGCTACAAAAATTTGAAAAAAATCAATCATATATATAAGACATTGAGAGCAAATTATTATTCAGAAAATTACGCAGCAAATTATTTCTTTCAACTTTTTATACAAGTACACGAAATTCTCAAGCAATGTCAGTTTTAAAGATTCCATACCCGATACTCCTCTATCGTTTCAATTACTTTTCTATTATCGATATAACTATGGGACATGTCCCTTCGATTCGATAACTTTCCCATCTTCCGTTGCCGACACTAATTAACCGATCCCGTAGATACAGATCAGCCTGGGGATGTCGATTGCAATTGATCACATACACCCAGCGGATAGTGTCGTTCCGCCAAGTCAATGAAATGAAAACCGATGAAAGGACAGTAAGACGAAACGTGGATGAAGAAAAGAGCTAGAAAAAGTGAAGTAGAATTACAAAGACATCATGAGCTGGAGGACCGAGTGAACTCGGAGCATCCAGCGTCTGTTGCCTGCAATGATGCTCTCGCTCTCTCGGTGCTTCCAACGCTGATGACCATGCCTGCTTCTTCTCATCAAGTAGCCTCGCGAGAACATCTAAATATACGTATACAACCGTGTATACATTCAAGTTGCGCACACGTAGCCACTCTCGACAACGCAGCAGCCGCCTTCGACCTCGAAAACGACGACGACGACGACGACGACGACAACGGTGGCGACGCGACGACGAGGGGTTCACCCGTCGTGGTCCAACCACGTCTCCAGAGAAGAAAGAAGTTTATAAATATTTTCTCGCTTCGCAGCAGCCCTACGCCAGCATTCATTTTCGTTTCGCCGAGTATGTCGGTGTATCCAGAGGACATAGGAGGATACAAGACACACTCGTGTATATATAGACGCATACGGGCTCCCGCATACACACGAGTATACACTTAAATAGTCTGTGGTGAGAGGTTAGTCGGAGCTGCTATTATATACGACAATGTCGACGAATCTGACGAGAAAGACCACGACGTCATAACGTCAAGAGCAGAAACATCAGTAGAACCAGCTACACCACGGGCATCAAGAGACGGCATTCGAGCTTCTCGTCTTCGGTCAAACTACCCTTGGTACACATCGGAACGAGACCTTTCTTGCCTTTCTCCGTGTCTCTTTTCCTCTCCCCCGGTTATCTTTCACTTTCTGCCTTCTCATCTCTCGGGTTGAACCTCAATGCCGGAGAGAATTTTTGAATAACCGTCGTATTATGCGACTTATCTAGGCTCGCGGCAGTGTCGCCCCACGAGGGATTCTGCAGCGAGGATTCCTCCCTCTCTCCATCTCAGCTGGTACCCGATTCCCTTGGGCCCTCTTCATTCCCTTTTTTTTCCGTCATATTTTTTTTGCTCCCTCTTCTCTTTCACTCATCTTTTTTACCTTCCTGTACAGTATGTATTCTCCTTGCTCATCGTTCCCGCAGTTATTTATGAGCATTCGATAGTAGCCGAGGGTAAAGCTTTAGTGATGCAAGAGGGCGCACGGGTCGGAATACATCGAACTATAAATGCAAGGAGGGGTGCGACGAGGATGAGGGTACGTTCGTATATGACATTCTTTGCGTACGTGCCTTTTCAACCAAATAACTATACGGATAGTGTTCATTTTATTATTGATGGATAAAGAGGATCATTTTTCTAATATACGTTCAAAGCAGGAAAACTCGCAGGGTCATTCGCAAACTCGGACGAGTAACAATTTCTCCTCGTTGTCATGAAAAATTCCCATAATTTTGCAATCCTCGGCGATAACTGTCGATCCTTGTCTTTAAATATGTATGTTACTGATTTTCTTTCGACGGAGCAAACTGCGTCAGCAGTTACGTTTATATAAAATATGTCTCTCCGCTTGCGATAAAAGACTTCCTTTGAGAGTTCGAATGTTTTCTCGTTTGTTGGACATTCCCATCTTTTTCTACAAAATTAATGCAAAATCGAGCGGGATACAAAATTAATGCTTTGTGCAGAAAGGACACGTTGAATAATGTTCAACCTTTTTCGTTTCACATTTTTTCATTTAACAAAAAAATGGCTTACTCGCAAATTATATGATGCGATACGACGAGCTTTAAGAGCACAAGCGGCGAAGTGTACAACGAATGAGACACCGGAAAAGGACCGTGACTGTACGAGATCTTGCGTTTCCGGGCACTTTTGAAATTCCGTCGGACCTGATACATCCGGATCCGTCTCGAGCTTTCTAATTGCCGAAACAGCGATAGAACGGAAAGGACGTTCTCCAACTACGGCCATCGACTCCTCCCCTATAAAACTGGGAAATTTCCTGCAGCGTTCAATAATTGAATCTTGTCGGCAGTGCTCAGCGGAGACTCGCTCGTTAAGCCTCTCACGTACCAAAACGTAGATTCACAGAGGAAGCCGACTGTTTTCCGTTTACTTTTCTCCGTTTGACTGTACGCTTTTATTCAATGTCGAAGCTTTTTTGGGATCCTATATAGAAAGTTTGCTTGATAATGGATACTGCGATCCATGTTTAACTTTTAACTTATCACGTTCTGGAAACGCTCGAGTTGGATATGCCCGCTGTAACCACATCGTCCGACGGTACTTTTTCCCGAGATCCTCGGAGCAGCGCGACAACGAGCGATTCCAAACTTGAGCCTGGAATTTTTGTCAGTACCCTCGAACCTCGCGGTAAATCTCAGTCTATTTTTGTGTGGTTGCTTCGGTAATAGTTGAATCGTCTTTTGGTTTATACTCGAATAATACGTACGCCAACTATGCGCGAGCGAATATGATGTTTGCCGAAGGAGCGAATGGTACTTGCAACGAAAACACGATACTTGCGTGCTTGCGAGAAGCCGGAAGAGCCAGACGTCGAAGTAAACGCAGATTTTGCGTACATCCGATTTGCATTACAGTCGGAAGTATGAAAGACCATGGCCGTGGTGTATGTGTATATAGTCTTGGTTTTCATTTGTTTTATCCTTGCGTCGTTATTACCTTTACCGCCCCGTGCCTCTTTTTACAAACCCGGAAAGTCTGTTTTCTTCCTCGGCCTCGTTTTATATAATACTTTAACGTGCTTCCTGGCCGACTTACCTGGGCGTCCGGAAAATATGCAAATTAAAATCGTTCTAGTTTCCGCCATTGCGCGTTTACCCGTCTGCGCGTTCATATCCCGTCCCGTCCCTCTCGCCTGGCGCCTCCAGACGACCGACCGACCAACCAACCGTCCGAAGCACCCTCCCGCCGCCTCTCGGTGTTCCCAACGACCCTTATACAGCTTTTCCTAACGGCTACGGTTCTCCGGACATATCTCATCTTAATTCTGAAAAATGGAGTTCATCGTCGACTTCGGGATCTCGAATGTCCGATGCTGCAGCGGGATAGCTTTCTTCTCAGTACCATTCTACTCTATATCCCGCCGCCTTTCCGCCTTATTCGTATTATCTTCCTTTTTACTTCTTCTCTCGCGCACTATATGCCGGAGCACTCCTCTCGCCCTCTTCACCAACGACGGAACTGGTATTCACGTCTCAGCGAGTCGAAGCACTTTGGTAATTTATCAGGAATTTTACCGCATACTCGCGGAAGTAGACGCGGGTAAAATATCCGCCGATGTGGAAAATCAACGCTCGCTTGACTTTTTACAAGAGACCTTCTCGGGAGTCCGCAACTGTTATTTTGCCGACCGCCGTACTTCGAGAAACGTCCATGGTGTTCTATAATTCATCCATGAAACATTCTGCATTGAGCGAGTAACCTCGTTTCTTGATATATTGCCCAAAATTAAGAGAGTTTTTTCATTAATATTATCTTGAAATTTATGCGGCCTTATAATCGTGAGTTTACGAAACTTTGGTCAAAATTAAAAATACTTGGCAATATCCCGTAAAAATTGTAAAATAATCTTATCAATGACACGGAGAATATTGATTTAAAATAATAATCACCAACGAATAGTTTATGAGAAAATCGTTCCGCGAATATTCAAAAAAGTCTCTTCTTTCCTTCTCATGAAAAAAATTCGTCCAAGCTCTCAAATGCACGTGATATTTTCAGGATTTTTCCATTGTATCGAGAATTCCTTTTTTCCTCAAACTTCTTTGAGGCTGTGTACAGAGTCATTCCGTACAATCTAAAAAAAATGTTTTTTTGCGCAATGCCGAAGGTTTTGCACGAGGCAGTATGAAAGAACGTCGGTATTATGAAAAAAATTCTGCAGAGAGTCAGCAAAAGATTGAATGAGCCATTTGTTTTCTCGTCAGGTTATCACAGATAATTAAACGACAGAAGAAATAACCTCTGCTGTATTAAATAAAACTGAGCATTTTTTACATGCCTTTCATGTGGATTTAATTACCATTGTTTTGTGTTTATGAAGAAAACGAAAAGCTGCAAACGAAACAATGGTAATTATGCATTCTCTCATTAAGGGAGGTGAGTCATATAAAACAATCTCGACATAAAATATCCCTTACATAAATACCGTAGTTATTGAAGCTGCCAGCGATAGAACGTTCGAAGTTTATCGCGTGTAAACGGAATCAATGGAGAATACCACGGAGGAAACATCACATACATACCTCAAGATCAGGATATTCGAATTGTTATGGATGATTGAAATGGAATATTACGTTTTTTTCATACATCGGAGCAGCAACCCTGGTATAGTTTCAATTTAGTGAAGGTCGGTTTTGCTACCGGAAAACCTCGATAGTTTCAAGTATCAAAACGCTGATACGAATTCAACGATCAAAGAAATAGTCGTTGGAACCTCGGCCCCTGTTAATTGGTGTCTGCTGCATGTAAAATGACCAATTGTCGAGAAAATTTGGAACAGGAATTTCGCTCGAAGTTTTTACATGATCAAAGATCGATTTGTACTGCTGTGTCTGTTATATTCCGGTTCGAGGGAGACTCCTGAACCAACTGGCAAACGACGGATCAGGTATAGAGGCTGCACCAGAGAAGCCGAGAGTGAACTACTGATTGGATAGCATGGTCGCTCCAGGCTAGTGTCAACATTCAACGTGCTAACATCGAACGAACCTCCGGGTCGACAAAGACGGAGCGGTGGCATCGTTATAATGGAACTGCAGTTTCAGCCTCGATACATGTGAACAGTTGAGAGCCCAAGTATCGTCGTTGTCAGGATATAGGAGTCACTTCTGTCACAGAAACGTTCAACAATAGAGAGTTTACACCAATGCTTCATATTCAAAGTTTATCTGAAAGGCTTGCGCTTTTTTTGACCATTTTTTTTCGCAGATCAACGTTACATCGGTGTACAACATTTCAACATGACCGTGAAATTCAACGAACCGACATCGTCGCCCAACATCGAAGAGTTTTACAAAAACAGTTACAGATTTTTTGAAATTGATAGGAAAAGCCTTAAAACGATGAAAAAAATTATATGCATACCTACATTTTACATTTTTTTTCGAATTATTTCAAAGTCTGTGTACCTTTTATATGACGGATTTTTTTTAAATTTTTTAACCACCGCCGAGTACACTCGCAACTCGCGTCCTTTCTCAGTTTTGTCGGGACAGTACTTGGCGAACATCCTTAAGGTTGATCGCGATGCTGCGAAAGAATGGCAAAAATCAAACTTTAAAATTATATTTGGATCTGGCAGGGCAAAAGCTCTTACCAGGATTATATTCGAAATTTCAAACTTACGCTCGTGTTGATACCCTCCTATACGGTCTTAATGGGATTTTACCTTAACTATTATACTGCGATCTAACGAGAAGATAGTTTTACACTATCCAATATTCTCGGTACAAAACAGGTTTGCCCGAGCTTGCGATGCATGATGCATGCAATGCGATATTTCCTATTGGCAATTATCTTTCTAACCACGTATAATATTATGATATTCTCTTGCATATAACTCGTCTTACAGAATGGAGATGATGCCACGAATATGCATGTGGTACATAAACGGAGGTAGACAACAAATATCACAAATCTCGTGTCTACGACCTCGATTAAATTTTGTTTCGATATGACAAACCTTTTTCAGATACGAAATCAATGAAATTCCCTCGAGGAGTACATTTTTCTTGGCATTTTTCTTATTTTGCTCGTTTTCTTTCTTGGTACAGAATCATCGAATTAAGCTTAGAACTACAAACTTGTTTTTGACATACGAGAACCGAGAAAATGCGTACTTCGCGCGTGAGGGGGTCTTCATCGATTGTTACGTCATTGTAATTACATTGTAATTATCTGATATGGATGGAGAAAGTAATTAATGTTGTTGAAACTTCGATATTTGTTTGACGCTTTTACAGCGAAAATGGAGCTCTTTCCGAACAAAGATTGTGAAATTCGTGGCCCATGTTGAAACCATCCAAGATGTTATAATGGTAGAAAACGTTTAAAAAAATCCCAAGGATATTGTAACTTTGTAATTTCTCGAACGCAGAAACACGATTTTAATAACTACATAAATATTTAAAAAAAAGATTATTAAAATAAAAAAACTCGTTCACTGTCAGATCGGGTTTTTTAATTGCAAAAATCACCAACATTGATGATTCTTATCCTTGTCAATTTAAACAATTTGTCGTTTGCACATTAATCAACAAAAATCGTCCCGGCAAAGCTGAAACTTCTCACTTGCATTCAAGAATAAGCAAACAATCGTGGCGATGGAAAATCTCACGTATGGATTCGAGACTAGGCCGCTTCCACCGTAACGATTTCCCCTACGTTCGAGCGATGATCAACAAGTCTGAGACGAGATAAAAAGTTGGCGATGAGTTGGATGAAATAACGGCGCACGAATGCGAAAGTTTCTCCATTCCTAGATTTTTTTTCCTGATGGTGCCGAGAACCATAAAATAGCTTATGTACACCAGTTGTGATGTCAGCACGTCAACTTTACTCTCAGTCTCGATGTCATCATTTTCGGGATCACGATGAAAAAGGAAGTTCCGCCGCACACGAGGCAATCCAGGACTATCACATAAAGTATTTTACTACGAGGTGGTGCATTACCGCCGCAACGTAGCAGCAAACTAGCAGCCAGGTTGAATTTCCTCAACGAAACGAAACGTGAGAACTCGAAACAGCACACCAAAGCTAGTATAACGATTTCCCTTCTAGCCTACGGTGCGTTCCCCCTCATTCTGTGTATATATAACCATAATGTCTGACGAGAAAATCTACGAAAATGAACACTAAAACATGTATTAAGGAATTTAGTAGCAACGTTCGTAGGCCATAAGTGGCTTAGTACACATTTTCAAACTTACATGATACAATTTCTATCCTTTTAATTATTCTTTTTGACCACGCATTAAATTATTTACGTGAGTTTACATTTGACACAATAATGATCAAGTCAGGCAGCTTCAGGGGTTGTTTTAATGTTCCACAGGGTTATAGTTTTTTTATTTTGAGAAGTCAATGGCTTTTGGTCAAATATCTATACCTACAATAATTAGATCTTTCGACTCTATGATAAAAATTAAATAAAAATTGGACACCTTCTGATTGATTAGAGTGTATTTTGACTTTTCAACTGTGTTCGCAACTTGATTGGCATATATTCGAGTGAGAATATCGATTTGGCTATATTACAGTGTAGTTTTATTGTCTGTGCACAATGTTGCACCGTTGCATTTCTGTGACAGGAGAAATGAAGTAAATTATGCATGTGCATGAGCATCCGGTAGTAGTACGCGTCATTTCGAGCTCTGAAAATGGTGAAACAGAAAAAAAAATGTATTATGCGGTGATTCGTTGGAATACGCAGAAACCTCGATCACAAATTGATGAAAATAAATGAATTATACACTAGGTGGAACTTTAATATTATTCAACAAATTTCAGAAGCGAGTCAAGAGACACGAATAACTTGGCTCCTTCCTTTAGCATTTTTCATTTTATATTGTTAGCAGCCTTTAGAATTTCAGCCTTTGTCGTCTCGCGTACGAAGCTTGTAAAGCTCCCCACCATTTTTTTTTCGTAATTTCCTGCTATTCTGAGTATAATTGGATATTGCAGTATTTTTGTAGAAGAGCTCGCAGAAAAAACGTACCAAACAAATCGAAATGCAAAAAAGTTCAACCATTCTGAAGCATTTTATTTACATGAAAAAATGTGAGGATTCATAAAAGTCGGTTGAATTAATGGGAAAATCAATGGGGTTAAAATATAAAAGTAAACGTTGGTAGGTTAAATTTGGTAAAACATTCAAGGAACGCATCGAGTTGGGAAAAATTATATTACACAACAAATTTGGTATATATTTTCATCGCTGTATATATTTTCTTTTCCATTCTAGTTATACATCTTTATAATTTTTATTATATGTTATCAGTATTTCAGGTTACAGATTTAGAATCACAGATCGAAAAATCTTGCTGCCGAAAGAGTCGATGAGTCGATCGAATCCCCATGTGAATGACGATTCGCATGATTTTTTTTTACTCATATCGTCTCGTGTTTTTAAAGACATTTCAAGAATGCCTAATATTTCTGTCACGTGGAAGTGTGAATTTCATATATTACACAGGAGGAGACGAAATATTTTTTGTGAGCAGCTGCTTTCTATATATGTACATAGCCCGTGAGTTTCGTTCAGGAGGGTGTCACGGCTATATTTACATACTTGAGGATATATCGAACCCCGATGGTCCTGGTACTTGCCTCGAAACTCGTAGACTGAACATGTAAGTTTTCTTTGATCGTCTTTTAGATATTTTGTGAATGTGTTCATATTTATAGAAGCCTCATGGCATCATCATATTTACGTTAAACTACGAAGAATAAAAAATCGAAAAACTAGATATTACTTGACCGTTTTTAAGCGAACATTTGGATGCTCCGATATTGCCTAAATAAGACACAGTGCATATAAATAAAAATATAGTTCCAATGGTCAACATTATTAAGTTTCTTTCGCGATATTAATGCCATTTCAAATGAAGATTACTTTTTTCATTAGTGGAATAGTATTATTTTCTACCTCTCGAATTCACGACGATGACACCAAATCTTCGAGAACCAAAAATGAAGTGTTAACAACGACTTTGCTGCCTTGAACATTTTTATATTTACACTCCTGATGATAAAACTACTCAGGTTGGTCAGTAATTTTCATATCATCGATTATACCACTACAATTTGCTATTTAAAATCGTATATTCAAAAAATACACGAATTGTTTATGAGGAATTGTCACAGACAGAAGAGAGTTCTTTAACGTTACGATTTACGTTGTCGATATGAATATATTGGGGAAAAAAATACGGTCCTGTCGATATACGTATCAAGTATCGCCAAACGGTCAGAGCAGTTTGTTGCGTGTCAGCAGTCGATAATATCGTGATTTTTCTCATGCCCCTTAATTACCATACGAGCACATCTCGTTTTTCGAATAACGTACTCTGACCACGATTATTACCAATAGAATAAAGGCAGAAAGATGCAAACTGTTTTTTCCCGTTGTAACATAAATCTGAAATAATTTTCCAAAGGCCATTTAGACTCGCGTATCAGTTGGACAGCCAACTATACTTTTGAAAATCCTCGTTTCCCAAACTGCCAAACTTTCCCATGTACTATTCTTAAAACTAATGCTCTACGACATCTCTTGGCAAGTCGCGGCTTCACGACCACTAGAATGCCATGGATAATTCATGCTCCCACAAGTTGCATCCAGCAACTTTCGGTTAGCGTTTGCAATTTCACGTGTATATGCGATAACAGTAGAGACATCTATGGGCTAGTGGAAAAATGTAAATTAAGGCTTGCGGACGAGCGTGTATTCGGTGATGGCAGCGTGGATGAAGCGCAAGCGCTGGAAAATGCCGAAACTGATGAAGGGAGCTTTTGCGCAGTTCAAGCAGGATTAGATGCACCAATCAAGACGCTTTGTATGTTCTTAAATGGTTAGGCAGCAGCAGGCTATGAAAAAAAAGAATGGGTATCTAATCATAAGCCGGATACGAAATCCACGAGTAGGGTCATGTGCTCTCGGCCATAAAGACATACAAATTAGATCCCCATTGAGCCGAGTTCAAGCCGTACGTTCAAGCTGATTGAATTTTCTCAAGTGGTTTTCAACGTTCTCCACTTGGCTCGGCGGCAGGCGTTTTATAGGTAAAACATTGTTCCGCTTCTCAGCATGAAATTATTGATCAGCATGGCTGAAATTGAAGGAAAGCCCAACCTCAAGGCAGAGTGGGGAAGACAAGTCCGTTTGGGGATGATGGTACGGGCACATGTGCAATCGAGCGAGTTACAACCAGGATTTTGTCATCGAACACGCGATTAGATGATGTCGAGACTCGATACCACTTCTTTCTACCATCCGGTAAAAGTCTGTAGAGAAAATACGGCGCTGTTCTGGCGATGAAGGAAGATGCCTCGATGGCTATGAGGCATAGCGCATCTGGTCGTTGGCATCTGGCCGAAAAATTATTCTAGCCATACCCGGACCATTCGGGAAGTCCCAGGCACTTATGTATTTTCGTGTGTGTCGAGGAAAAAGTCTCTACAGAATTCAGTTCCCGTAGGTTCCTTCGTAAAACAGGCTTTGGTGGGTAAATATATCGGAGAAATAACGTTGAGCCTAGAAAAATATTTAATTTGCCATCAATTTCAATCCGCCTCTCCGCAAATACGAGAGACACAAACTCAATTGACGAAAAAAAACAATTGCAACGAGTGTCCAACAGTGTTACGATTGTTGAAGAGCTACGAGGCACATGGGATAGCAGCGATTTAATAGTATTTGGTAGCTACGAATTTGGGTCAATAGTCGTTATCGATAAAGGTCTTGGGCCACTACTACCGTCGCGACCGAGCCACCAGATGTGGGTATGTGTGCGTGAGTTTGCGTTGCATAACTGTTCCGCCGACGTTGAGCCTGTCTAGGTAGTACCTAGTTTATAAAGGGCTCTGGTGAAAATTGAGAATATCCTAAGGTTATATACCAGGCACCCCCCGCCTTCGCCCCTCCAACAAAGGAATTCCAATTAACTTCTATACACGAAGTAGGCCGCAATTGCATTTCGAGAGAGATCTCTCTTTCGGTAGAAATATTAACAACGATAAAATAAATACTATTTATGTAATGTGCATCGTTTGACTGTATTACGAGACAATTTCCGAAATGCTATCTGTAATTAATAGACAAGGCTGTAAACGAGCTTCCACGGGCCAAGACGATGCTAAATGTTTTTTTCGCTCGGGAAATGATCATATTCATTTATTCTACAAAAAGAAACCTGGACGCCTCGAATTTAAAACACAGTGATAATGATTTCTCTTTTTTTTTTTACACAAAAAAACTAAGAGTCATTTACGACGATACGTATTATATTTGCGATATTTTGCTGAAATGGAAATTATTATTTCCTCCATCAGTAAATAACACAGAGCAATTATAATAACGAAGTTATCGAAAAGTTATACGATGATAACTTGTCAAATTAATTGCGAGAGTGCCAAGTGTCTTTTTATCTCCCTTGATCATAGAAGTTTCTCCTACATCTCCCAGAAACTTCCACTGAAATGCAACATTCCAAAGACTAATAATTGTGACACATTGAAGTGACACAAGAGCGTGATACGAAGCTTGATAATGTACAATGATACAGAAGACAAATTTCTGAGCCCTCATGGAAACACATTGTTCGATTGTCTGCAGACGTTTATTTGATCGATCTCTGCGTTATCGAGCACGCAAGTTTATTTCGACAATCACTGTATTTTTTTCTCTTGTATTTTTTTTGTAAATATATGACTTGTGTCGATAGGCGTTTAATATCCGCCACTTCAGCTTTTCATTATAAAACAGCTAATCGCAAAACGAATTTTCGTCGTGCAGATAGAATTCATGTGCACATTTTACTATCAGGTCCGATATTGAGTGATACAGAAAGAGTCTAACCGTACGACAAACTGCGACCGTAGTTATCGTAGGCCAGATTATTGCGTATAGTCCAGTCTGATCGAATAGGGGCTAATACTACTGGACGCCGATTACGAACTTGTACTACTCGCACATTATTCACGATCGATCGACGATTCATCTAACTCTTAATCGTAATTTGTTTCGACCATTATTTATTTAGCGCGGTGTTAACAGGTTTATCTTTTATCTTTTAAAGCCATCAATGATTTCAAAAATCGGCAAACATACTGTGATTAGAAAAACTGACGGCATTTTTTGTTTATCCGTGAAACTCATGAAGAATCCGTGGTCTTGTAAATTTTAACGAAATTTCTCATCGACAAAGTGGTAGAATTTTTTGATTGAATAAGCGAAAGCTGCTC
Organism: Heteropelma amictum; assembly: GCA_959613375.1. Taxonomy (NCBI): domain Eukaryota; kingdom Metazoa; phylum Arthropoda; class Insecta; order Hymenoptera; family Ichneumonidae; genus Heteropelma; species Heteropelma amictum. The sequence continues at coordinate 23,353,263 of OY390722.1, forward strand.
CAATTCCTCTCGCCTAAGAATCCCAGAATGATCGCATCCTATATAAACTTGATCGGATAAATAAGTTTTTGGTCTTGTAACATGTACTGGGAAAGAAAAAATGTCGACAGTTGTGAAATTATCCAAAAATGATTCAACAGTCAAGTATTTTCTTTGCACAAAAAGTTACATCTGTATATGGCAAGATGAAAAAGAACTTTCGCGTATGTGTGTACACGAATATCGAAGGCGGAAGTTGAAGACGCGCGGGCGCCCACAGATCGACGTTAAGGAGAGGATTCGCTGCGGTAAAAAATTGAACATCCTTGGTTGATTCTGATGGGCGCCCGAACGTATCAGCACACGGAATCCACATGTCCAAATAAATGTACGAAAAACGTATACAAGTTCACACGAAATTTCAGCGTTGCAGCAAGGCGCGTGTATACGAGAACACATTTTCCGTACACACACGATCTGTGCATTAATGGAAGCGTGTATACACCCGTGGCATTTTGGAGTGGAGAGTTGTAGAGTCGAGTCTCTGATATCGAGCGGGTGGCCCGGCAAGGGGTGCTTGGCTGACTCGCCTGCTCGTAAGGGAGTGCGCACCCGCGAGCTCGCGTTCTCGTTTCCCTCCCGCATCATACACGTACATCCACAAATACAGGTACGAAAACGGACACAATTTAACGTACACGAGCGGCCGCGCGCGTACGAACACATGATATACAACACATAAATGCATATAGATATATAAATTTTAATGTTGGTCTCTTGCAAAACCGCGCCGACGTCGCGTCTTTCTCGTGGCACACGATAGGTGGCAGTGCAACGTAGACGATTTAGTTGAAACGTGGAGGTGGAAATAGGAGATCCCAAAAATAACGGAGAGGGGTTATGAGCGCGTGCGAGGACGCGTGCGAGAAACGAAAAAAAAATTGTACAGTCGCTTCGGTATTATGCCAGTGGGATAAGCGTCACGAGAGTCCGAGGAGCGAGCCAGATGTAAAGATAAAGAGAGAGAGAGAGAGAGAGAGAGGGTGAGAGGGGGTAGGAGAGAAAGAGGGTGCAAAAGCTTGTGATAAAGGGAGAAGGATAAAAGAGAAGATAGATCTTCTCGTATCAGTTCTCCTTCAACCCTCAATACTCCCTCTGGACCCGAGGCTCGGTCAGGGTGGAGTGACGCGGAGCGAGGGTAGCAAAAGACTATAACGTGGTAACGGACTAAGTTTACCACAGTGTGCAGCGGGCGGGCATTGCGGCGGGGGCGCCGTTCTGCTGCTCCTCCTCTGTATGTGTGTGTGTCTGTGAGAGTGGTTTTTCCGATCAACTATCGTCCTGGATGTTCAACATGCAACGGAGCAGAGTTATACACGAGGCGTAAGTAACGACGAGGAGATAAATGAGGGAAGAAGAAAAAGAGAGGTGGCTGCAGTATCTTCCTGCAAGGTACAGAGAACGACAAATCGTGGCGATGGGTGTTCGAAAAACGTGAAAAAAAAACGAAGCATAAAACGATTCAAATAAAAGGAGACGAGCATTTATAAGATGACTACTGTCAGAGGAAGTCATCGGAGTTCTTGCGGAAATTGCACGGAGTCAAAATGTCATTCGAGGCTGAAGTAGAATCAAAACTCGTGTGGCAAAACTAGTGTGTTGTGTGCGTGGTGTGCGCCAAAGCAGATCGTGAAGAGTGCTAGGCCTGCGAGTGGCGACGAGGGAAGAGAGCATTTTTGAAATGAGTGACGTAAATTGCCCGTGTATTATCTCGTTGAGATAGTTATACAGGAGCTTGAAGGAAATCACGTTCGAATAACGATATTCATATTGATGCTTTTATCGATTAAGTCATAACGATAGACGGACAGTCTCTCGTGGATTTTTAACTGCTGTGAATAAAGAGCAATCGCAAGGTGTAATGTTGGGGAGGGGACGTGGGATACATCATCGACAAAATCCTTGATACACGGCTGAAGAGGCTCCACGGTGAGCATTCAAGCTGGTAGCGGAGGTTTCATCGGCCCAGAAGAGGAGGAGGGTGGCGTCGAAGAGAAAGAGGACGGCGAGAGCGAGAGAGGAACAGGAGCAAAAGAGAAGAGAGGGGTCTTGAGGAACAAGAGGGGACCCGGACGTGCCTTTTGAGGGTTAAACGTCCTGGTCTTGGTGAAACGAATTTTCATTCGCCCCAGTGGCATGGCTCATCCGCGATATTCGATCATCCAAGCTAGAGGCAATAAATATCGTTGAACCAGGGTGAAAGCTATTAAATCGTCTGGACATGATGACGACGATGGCGAGGAGAACGAGCACCAGGAACGTCGGTCGTGAACCAGGCTGCAACCCAGCCACACGTACGAGAATGAATTGCTTCAGCCGTATTCAGCTTGTTAGAGGTATCGTCACGAGCCTCGTTGTTGTACTGGCGATCGCAACAACGTCTACCAGAGGTCACAGACCATCACCGAACAATCCATCGGTAATGCCAGGTTTAAGTACAACATCGCCGATATTGGCGACCGTGCCTTTTGGCAGTTTCGCAAATTCGAGCATATCACTTTTGCCTGGTACGAGCAACAACTCTGTGACAATCGGCGCTGGAGGGATCAATGACACAAATAACAGTACCATCGATAATCATCATCATAATCACGCGGACGAGAAACCACCGTTGTTCCCTCGAGATTTGTTCACGCTCGAAGAACGTAGGAGAGGCGCCGTCATACTTCACGTACTCGGCGTTGTTTACATGTTCGTTGCACTGGCCATTGTCTGCGACGAATTTTTCGTACCATCGTTGGACGTTATCATCGAAAAATTTGAGATCGCCGACGACGTCGCGGGCGCCACTTTCATGGCGGCAGGTGGCTCGGCACCCGAGTTGTTCACCTCAATTATCGGCGTTTTCGTGTCATTCGACGACGTTGGTATTGGCACTATCGTTGGTTCCGCCGTGTTCAATATTTTATTCGTCATCGGTATGTGCGCTATATTCTCCAAGACGGTGCTTTCGCTCACATGGTGGCCGCTGTTTCGCGACTGCACGTTCTATAGCGCGAGTCTACTGACACTCATATACTTCTTTAGCGACAATCTCATATATTGGTACGAAGCACTCGTGTTATTCGGCTTCTATCTCAGTTATGTGGGCTTCATGAAATGGAATCAACCAATGGAAAAACTCGTCAAGAGGATACTGTACAGGAACAAGGTTACGAGGGTCAGATCGACCGATCAGTTGATGCCATCGGTGAGTGGAAAATCTCTCTGGTCTCCCATTGTCCCGGTTTCGTGTGGTCATCGCTTTCGTTGAGATTATCCCAATGATTTATAGCTCAACAAGCGTGAATAATGAACTGTCGCGGGAGAAACGTGTGTATTATGCAGTAGGCATGATCCCCGCTGATAAATTGGAAGATTTTCCGCATTGTCATCATGTAAAATGGGAAATGTTCATTAAAGTTCTTTACGGATAATAATGTCGCAGGGAGGAATCAGCTGGAAGTCCGTACAAATGATCGTGGTACCCAAAGTGCCTGTGAGGAGGGAGAAAAAATATGTTTCGAAGCCAAGGGGTCCAGGAAACTCTCAATCATCTTTACCAATCAATTGATTGACCCAGTCGTTTGTTAGCGACTCAACCGTCCTTGTTTTCTTGGCACTGGTTCATGTTTCAGTTAATCTCTACCATGGAAAACTGGTTCACACATGCCGCGCAGAGACTTCGCGAAATGTACGTTTAACGGTTCATTGGACAATCGTCGGCATTATATTGGCATTTGACGTTGTTATGATTTGACCTAGAATCTCGTACAGAGCCTCGTACAAGACCACTCACGAGGAAACACGAAATCCCACGGGGTTTTTATTCCAGACGGAACGAAAATTCTCGCTTGGAATCATTCGTTCAACCCTCTGGGAATTTGCACACACGATTCGTAAAATTCTGAGCTAAGATCTCTCGCTCTGGGATTTTATCCTGACGTCGAAAATCCTGGACTAAAAGCTCCTGTCACATTCAACCTAGATTTTGGTTTACCAGGACCAAGTTTCCTACAACGTGACCTCCTTTACTTCTCGTGCTTGTAACGCTGGAAGCACTTTTATTCACGCGGAATAATCAACTGTTTCGCCTCGTAGGGCCTTGAATTCTACGCGGCATTTCGTGACTGAAACACGCATTTCAAATCGCGAAGGAATACGATAGGAGCGTTGAAGATTTTTAAAAAGTCGTATTTTTAGAACAAAAAGTATTGAACTAACTTGCTGGTTCGATACTTTTCGTTCTAAAAATACGTTCACAGCGTCATTGCTCCTTACCCCCTTTATCTCAAATTCTTGTGTAAATTTTTTCTTGCCTCTCCCAACTGAACCACCGAACGTTGAAACCTTGTATCTCAACCTTCTATCTATTCTATGGATTTTTCGTTTGCCCGAGAGTGGCAACCACACTTCTCGGGTTTGACCCAAATCTTACGGACACTCGAAAACTTGCGCCTTGCCATTTCTTTTTCAGTTTCGATTCTGCGATAAAAACAATGCATTATCTAACGACAGTTGGATCAAATAACGTTGAGGTTTATCATGTTACACGCAAACACATACCCTGTTGGCTCACTAAATCCGAACAGCAGGATTCGTGCTCATTGACCCGCGAGAGGCACACCCCAAAATCGACGGAGCGATAAAAGCTTCGTTTCACATCCGTCACGGAAGACTATATCGAAAGTGAGAAACGACACCGTTGATGATGAGATTTTAACGATAAGCGGATATTGTATCGCGCTTTAATTTTCCCTACAGGAACTTTTTGGAAAGTAGATCACAGTCAGCGTGATAAAATCGTGAATGAAAAATGAGCGGAATCGTACATTTTTAGCAACGAATATACAACGTACAAGGGGAAAAATCAATTGGAGTACGTATGAGATTTTGTATTATAGAAGCGCTGAAAATGTGCATACATATCGATGCGTGTTTACCATGAAAAAAAGATCAAAGCATTGATATGTTACTTGTTGCTATCCTGGTAATGTCAACGCTTCATCGTTGAATTAACTTTTTTTATAGCTGTTTTCATTAATTTGTTGCGGGCAATTAAACTTTATTCACCCTACATGTGGGGTGTAGGTGCGAAGTGTAGGAATACAGCAATGTTGCCAAACAGCTCGTGGAAGAAAAATCGATCTCCACGGCCTCCCGCTTTTATATTATGCTACAGTAACTACCCACTCTGTGCTATACATTCGCAAATACCCGTGAGAACCTTTCCCAGGTGAAGTGTATACGGCCGTGGCGAACGTTCAAGCCTTTGGTCTAATATAAATCGCGGAGAAAGAACGAAGGTGAGGATTATCCACATAGTTTGTACCTATCGAAGAATCAAATGCTATTTCGGCGGATTCGGTGGTTCCGGCATTTTTAGATTCGCTGAAGATCCGTTAGCCAAACAGTCCTGTTATTTTACAATCTCAAGTGCATTGTTTTTTTTAATTTCACGAATTTCGAGCATCCGTCAAATGTTTCGTTCATGCAAAATGGATGAATAAAATGGCCTTCATATGTTAATCGGACGGACAGACTAAAATCAAATGCTTTTTTCTGCTCGTCATTTCTTTCACGATTGTTCAACTGAATTTGAGTTATTCAAAAATGGAGTAAAGAACTTTCAGTAATTTTTCACTGATGAAAATTTCTTTATAAAAAATTGTATTAAATGCAAAATATTATTTATACAGACGATCGAATTAATTATTCAAAAACTTCGGAGATGAGTGATCTCGGTTTTTGAAAAAATGTCAAACAATTGAAAAATAAGATGTGCGTTCTTCACGAGTCTGACCAATTGGTATTCGAACGCGTTTTCCACTTTTCAACGTCCTTAAATTCTATTGCGAGCTGGTTTCCCGTTACGCAAAACGTTGAAGCGGAAAGAAAACATTCTCTCTCTGCTCGTCTATAAACGCATTCCGCAAATGATCAAAGAGTAAAGGAATTTCATCATGGGCTTTTTTCATAGCGACAAGGAAAGAAAAACGTAGTGTTGAAAAGTACTATATTGATTTTATTCATTTTTTTCGTCGCTCTTTTGTATTTATCTATTTTTCTTGCGACTTGTGTTAAACTGGCGGAACAGCAATACGTCGTTACTTGTCAAGTTAGTTTCTCGTTCGCGCATACGTCACCACATCGACGTGGATATAGATGAACGACTAAAGGTGCTAGAGCCAGTTTCCGTGGACAACGATGTATAAAAATGTAACGATGGTTCTTTTTTTACGACCCGTTTGACCTACTCTGCGACAGCACAGTTTTTGTTTTTTGATGCCTTGCATGGCAAATGAAATAACTCGAAACTCGGCCCGAAAAATTTTAACAAATTAACGATTTGTTCGTACTTTCGCTTGACCCCACAACTAGCTCCTAATTCTGACTCTCAAATTAGCTCTTAAGTAGTGATGAGAATTTCGTGGCAAAAAAAATTCCTTCAAACTCGATGTTTCTTGCAATTTTCAAATTTCACGTTGAAATTGTATCACGTCACAAGAAAGGCTCATCAATTCCTTTTGTTCACGGTTTATATTAGGTTTCTCAAACTGTCGAGTTTGTATCCGCGAATATGCAAGGTGATTCAATTCCATGGCATGATAACTCGAGAGAGTTTATTGTTTATCAGCCTATGAAATATTGGCTGACTCTGTAGAACTTTGGAATGAGTTTTGCCAAAGCTCTCGATATTACTCTGGCCAGTTTAGGACAGAACGGATAGAACATTTGTTGCATGCTTCTTTTGCAAATAAAGCTCGTCCGCGCCTTTATTTTAGGACGATCAATATGTCCGCTTGGCGAAGTACGAGAATGAAACTTCATAAAATTTCAGCATTAAACAATAACAATTTTTTTTATTGCTCCGGCTTTTCGATAATTCGCGTTTGTTCTTCAGAGAAGTCTTTCAACATTTGCACAGTACAAAATATATCAAAGTGCGACACAATTAAATTAATTTAAACACTTGTCGAATATAATCGAAAAAATTGCACAAATTTTATTTCTGATTAATAGTGTATCAAATTTTTAGAGTTTTTTTTCGAAATTTTATCCACTAGTGAATTGAAACGGCAAAAACCGTTTCATTACACAAAGGTGAATTTCTATACGAGAAACGACAATCTCGAAAAATTTATCGGTTTTTAAGCACATTGCTTTTGAACACCGTTTTTAATTCCGGCAAATGCAAAAACCTTTTTGTATTCGCGTTTATACAGCTATTTTTATCAGCGGACTGGAGGCATCGCAACTCTGGAGATAGAGCAAAAATCCCAAGCGGATTTTCAAACGAGCGACGAAACTCAACGGACCGGAGGAAAATAAAACAAAGAGGATCCGTTAAAACAAAGAGACAAAAGTCAGAGAAATGTAAAAAAAATAGCAATTAGTTCATAAATTGCAAACGCGCGACCCAGCTATATTTTCCGCCAATGTGCACACATACACACGCAGTGTTTCGCTTCTAATCCTTTCTACATGGAATTTCAAACTCATCAAAGAATCACAATGAATTGCATTCTTGTGAATTTTATTAGCATTATTCTATTGCATTTTCTCTGGCAAGAATTTCTTGCAACAGCGTATTTTTCAAATTCTATAAAAGCTCTTGCCTCGAAATGGCTACGAAACAAAATCACTAGAATCACTTAAAATAATCGTCACTGAAAGACATTATTCGCGATAGCACACTTTTGTTTCGCGCAATACTCGTTTACTCAAAAACGTTTCAAAATGCAAGTGCCATTTTTCAAGCGATTTCCTCAAAGATATTTCCTCTGAGGAAACTCTCATTCTCGCTCCAATTCTTTCTTCCGACTGTTTTCGAAAAATCCAACTATTGGTTTTTCCCCAAAAAGAAACAAGGTTTCATCGAGGTTAAAACACACCGAAAAAATTTGGTTACAGTTTCTCTTACCGATAAAAAGTGGAGGTCCACTTTTGTTCGAAACGGTCATCGCATTTTCTCAGAAAAAGAAAAAACATCGAATCACCTTTTGCCACAATTTTGCATTGATTAACGTCAATTCGATCCCGATCGTTCTTATTTTCACGGGAAGACTACAAGTGCGTTTTCGGAGTAGTCGGGCACGATATACAGTCCTCGAAATTTCAATTCGCATTCGTTCGCGTGGAATGCCGTTCACATATCAACGGGTACACGTAATAAAAATGTTTCAGAAGAAAAAAAAATGCAGAGGAGTTTGAAAAACAGTTGAAACGCGAGGAAAGGCGAGAAGGCTTCAGCGATCGATCGAAAAAAGATCGATTGATCCAGGTAGGAGGAGAAAAAGTGATGCATGTGCGTGGTGGTGCATTGCAGAGTGTACTTGGTGCTTCTTGGGGGAATCCGATGCGGTGCGCGTACAAATCGATTCGCCAGAGCGGGCTCGCACAGAGTCGCGCTCTGTACTCCATAAGTAGAGCCTGTACATTTGAGAGTACGCATACATTTACGTTTATTTGTACAATGTAGATAGACGTTCGTGTTAAATCGACCAAAAAAAGGAATTCTCGACTCCCCTGGTGTGTTGATTCGTTCGCAAATTAACCTTTAAAGATTGCGCGACGTTGGTGATCGTTTCACGAAAATTCTTTTGAAAATTCGATTGCGCAATTTTCGAAGATTTTTTTTCGATAAAATTGACACTCTCGAAACTTGACTTCACAAGGCTGGGGAATGCCTTATACGATGGATTACGCGACACTTAACTTTTCCACGCTTGATCGGAATCATGTTTCCCCTTCACCGGTGACGACTTAAGAATAACGAGTTCATGATGTCTTTTTTATCATCCATCGGAGAAGGCGATACTCGGTCTCTTCTGGCTCGTTGAAGTTTCCGGTCGAGGTCAACGTTAATGAGACTTTTTTTCTCTCATCTACGAGTGTATGGAATCACGATCGAAAAGCAACGCGATATATCCGATACGGAACCGCAATAAAAAAAAATTACACATCGTATTGGGACAGCGGCGCAAGATTTCCAAACGTTGGAAGTACTCAAATGCGTTTCAACGACGAGATATTTGATAAAGAACGAGGCTATGCAAGAGTGATCGATGACCGATCTTGTAGACTGAAAATTCGCTTTTTTTTTATGAGCACTATTGTTTTTCGATCCTTAACTTGCTAAAATGACGAATGGAGGATGTTTAATAAATGTCCTCAACGTTTATCGGGTGTGTACAAAATATTCGAAAAATACGTGCTATGAAAAAATGAAATGGCGTAAGGAAAATCAAGGGAAATTCTTTATACTGTATTTATAGACGATCAAATGGTATATTTATGTTACGATGGAAAATCGTGGCATTTTTTTTCTTCGATCTTTTCCGGTCTATCGTCTATTTACACTATCCCGGAACACCTAACGCACAAATAAAATCTTTACTCTCCTCATAAAAGAGCACTCTATTTTTTTTTCTTACTGCCACGAAAAATCCCGAAAAAATGGTCATTTTCGATTTAATAGTAACTCGGTCTTTCTTGCTTGCAGCACCAGAGCGCCGCCCAGGCATTGGTGAGTTGCATGACTCTCTCTCTCTCTCTCTCTTTTATTTTTAACTTTTTTAATTGACTTTCTCCAAACTTTTATTCTCCGATAGTTTGTATCTCGACCCTTGTATACACGATCCTCGTAATTCCTTGCATATTCGACTGTACACGCAACAACAAAAAACTACGACTGTTTACGAAAAAAATACAGTCTCTACGCAGACTTGGAGAACGTGGAATTGATAAAAAACGATATTTCTTACGTTGAATGTTGTTCTCGATGTGGTAATTAATTTTGTAGGTGTCATTAATCCGTCTCAGTAATCACATATTTATCTTTGAGTAGATTTGGTCATCAAAATCTTTACCCCTATTTCTCTATTTGGATAGAATTTTCAGAATACCAATGATAAAGAACGAATCAATCATCCTCAATTTGGATTTAAAAGTGTAGTATGATTTACAGGCATGAAACGAATTAAATTTTAATCAATCGATTGTCATTATTGACTTTCATATATAGTTTCATATAAGTGTCCATTGGCCCGAATCTGTGTATGAGGGGACATCTTCATTGCATGTATCACAGTTTTGGAAATCATTCCAAAAACTCTACATCCATGTTTTCACACCCGATATTTATATTTAAACTTTTTTAAACTATATTTTAAACTTTTATATCGATACAGCACGCGCCATGCCTATAATAGCAAGTTTGAGTACATGAAACTTTGCACCAAACGCAAAAAAGTATTGACAATTTTGCCAAATTAACGTACAAAGGATAAAATCGATTTTTCGATAATTGTACACGAAAAAATATGAAATACATCGACTGATTTGTAGTGATGAACACTACAAAATTGGTATCACTTGAGCATTTTTTAAATTAAAAAATATAAATGATCAACAATTAATCATCAAATTTACATTGTCCGAAAATAGATGTTTTTTTTTCCACACGTATACAGACGTATCGAATACTCTCGGGATTATCAATATATTTTTTGCATGATAAATACACGTACCATCTGTTTCGTTACGCGCGTATATCTTTCGGAAACATATTTTTGCTAGCAGCGGAGTTTCATGTGCGCTGCTGTACACGTGTGCATAATTACATAGTAAAGTGTACTGGTTGAAAACAGATCCGTATGATTGGAGGCTTGAGGAGCCAGGTGTGACAGCTATGATTAACTATGAATAAGCACACACGGTATTTGACAAATGTACGAAAGATTATATCAACGTGATGCTTATCATTAACCCTTTTAACGTATAATTGCAAGTGAAAAAAATGTTCCTCATATTGCAAAGTCGAACTCGATGTTTCCCGCGTCAGAAATTCTCATCGGTAAATTCGGAAAACATGCATCACTCAACATATTGTTGAATACAAGAACAAAATTATTTTTCTGTCGTTATTCCTCGTTCGTAAAAATGAATAATCGATGCAATCTAATTGTGCACTTTGATTTAATATTACTGGGTTGGAATTGTTGTTTTTCATTTTCTTTTGATAACGTTGAAACGCTGACATTTGTGGATGGAAATTGTGTCAAATCGCGGGGAGAGATGTTTCGCTCGATTGAGAGCTGAGGGAGAAAACGAAAGAAGAAGAGGAAAAAGAAGAAATTTTCATTCGAAGCAGATATATATATCTCTCTCTGTCTCTCTCTCTCTCTCTGTATCTTCCATTCTCGCTTTTTTATTCGACAGCCTTGGTACACTAACCCAGTGTCGATGAAAAAGATGCTGTGGTCGTGCATACCGACAATATCGCATCTACCGTTCTATTGTTCACCAGGCGACGCCTAAAGAGCCCTCTGATGAATTCCACCGGCGCCTCTCTTTTACCCATTCCCTGCACATACTGCCATCATCATATGCTTTATCACCAAATACCACTGTACACTGCCCTACATGCGAACAGATCAACCAATATCGAAGAAACCGGCGTATTCCGCAAGATTTTAAGCATAAAGTTATGTGGGTCATGCCTTTCTGTGACTCAAGAGTTCGTACGTCCGATATACCTGTATGTAAGGATAAATATTTCCATATAGATTTTTTCCATCTCAAATTAAAGAGATTTTCATCCGAAATATTTCGTTTTCCTCTCTATTCTCTCCGATTTATCAGAGGCCGATGAGAAAATTTCGTATGCGTCTCTGTTTGACTTGCAGATTTATATACAACTTTAATTAAGGTGACTGTCAAATTAACATTTTTCAATATTATTCATTTGTGCGAACAAGCAATTTCCTTTTCCCTGGAGATGCATTGAGAGAGATGGACTTCCCAACAGTTCGTGTTTCATGTGCACTTAAGGTAGTCGTCGCGAGATAAGGGCTTCCTCAGGAATTGTACAAATTTGAAGAGCAGTTTCAGGCCATTATTCGCTGGCTATTAAATTCATGAACGATTCGACTTGGGGTTGCGTTTATTGAACCACAAAATTTAGATTTAGACAATAAATGCATTTACGACGCTCAGCTTTAACCGACGCAACAATAATCACACATTAAAAAATGCTAAAGACATCTGCCGAGTTGAGAATCCATATATTGACTCACGGTACTTAAATTTGAATATCGGTATCGTTACGACGAATATCAAATGCATTGATAAAATTTTCTGTAAAATTTACGTCACAAGTACGAGAGAATCGGAGCAACTTTTCATTTGAAAAAATGATGGACACATATTCTGAGAACATTTCACGATAAAAGTACTCTCAGACCATGCTTCATAATTTTTTTTTAATTTCATCGAGTTGATACAAAGTATTGAAAAATTGAGAAAAGTTTCATAGAGATCTTGCGCTTGCAATATATTTATTTTCCTTTCGAGAGCAGTGAAATTTTTAGCAAAATGTCATATTAGTACGTGTCGCGTGTATGCCTGTTTGTGTGCGACCTTTTGCGAAAATTCTACCGCAACTTGGGGCATAATGCTTCTCCTTGAATCGCTGAATTGGACCCAGAGCTGAATTATTCCATGCAAACGGTAAATGGCGGAGGAACTGGGAATGAATTAAAGCAGGGGAGTTAAATTCGCTGCATCTTTCAACGTAAAAGCTCGAAAAGCTGGCGGGTACACATAGAAACTGGCGAGAAAAACTCTCGGAGACGTGTATACCTTCATCTTTTGTCACTGGGACATAAATCGGGTCGCCCGTATATATACGAGAACGAGAAACAATCGTTTCTGTTTTTTTTTTCTTTTTTCATTTAACAAATTGCTGTTTCGTCAATTCTGGTCCAGCGCGTTCATAGAACAAACGAGAGTGTAAATGTGTATCCCCGTAGCATTCTAATCTCTCATTACTTCTTTCGAGAAGAAAAGCTTCGAATAATCGCGACGAAAATTCGAGTTTTTCGCGCATCCACGTTCTCGTTAATTGTTCTTAACCGTCAAAACGTAAGTTCGTTCTACAGTGCAATTTAAGTTTACGTAACTTTAAGGCCTCCAAGACACGTCATCGAAATTGCATTCACAGCTGTGCGGGTTTATTTGCGTTGGCCGATTTGGAGCTTTAAAGAGGACATCTCCAGCCAAAAGTGTTTTCAGAGTGTTTATTATTGTTTATCCAAAAAATTATGATAAAGTGGTTATAAAAAACGTATTAATTATTGGAAAAATGTCTAAATTCTGTTCTATTACTGACGGAAAAAATGAGTAAATTTCCTTCCTGGATACACAGTCTACGGTCTCCTAAAAGTCGATGTTAATAATTTAATATTAGATGCACAATGAAATTCCGAGCAACGTAAGTTAGACTTGGACTTTTATCTTAGATGTAGCACTCAGTCAGCAGCATCCGGTTTTGGGACAACCTGTACTATTGTAAACTCAAATAGAACTTTCCGAGCTCAGTTTACAAAAAATATAGTGTGCATCGCGTGCCGGAGACAACGAATTGTCACGCCCAAAGTAACGAATTCGCCTCTATATAACTCGTTGTTCTCCGCACTTGTTGGACAAAACGCTATTTCGATATGAACAGTATTTTTCACACTTTTTTTTATATCTCGTGTAACATGTAATTCCGAAATAGCATATGTTTCTAATGTTTTAACTTGAGTTAATCTGACGATGAAACGATTATAAATTCGCCGGCAGTGTGTGTTGATCATGAAATATATTTCACGATATTTCCGACTGTTTGAATTTATCCGAACGACGATTAAGCGCAGAGATAATAATTTTCACAAAAATTAAACATGTCGGAGGGATGCGACGTACGAGGGGGCAGATTGACGTGACTGCAGATTTAAAAGCGTAAAATTGCGATTGTTAAAAGAACGCAAGCGTACATAAGTGGCTTACGACCTCCCATGCACGCTCGGTTGAGCTTCTTGTTATATTATCAAGGGAGAAAAAAAGCTCACGTCAAACTATGCGTATCAGTCGGGGTCAGTGTGATTCGTTATCGATCGTACACAATAAGAGTTCATTGAATTCATACCCACCAATATTATGACGATCAAAAAATATTGCTAAATATTTAATGGTGCAAAGTAAATCAATTTCATCTATCAGCTAATGAAATCTTTGCTTACTCCATTTCCGGCACTTTTTTTTACGTAGCCGACACTCATCGGCAAAATACATTTGGTGTCACAAAAATGTTAATGCAACATATAAATAGATTTTTTCCTTTTCATAATACTGACAATTTTTCATTTTGGCAATACTGACATTTTTAGTTGGCTATTGAATGTATTGAATGTGAAATGTAATTTTTCGAATTTCATGAGAAATCAGCTGTTTACGTTCATTAGAAAATGCCCAAAGGAAAACCTCAAGAATACGATCGAGTGGGCGAAGTAAAGCACGACTTGGTATATTACCGATCGAAGTTAAATTTCCCGTAATATTTGATTAATTTACGCGAGACTAAGTATCGAAAAGTTTCATAATACGGGCACAAAAACAGCCTTCTATATGAGTATAATTTTTATTACAGCACCGAATAATTTATACCAGTTCCATTTCTCTCGTGTGTGTGAATAGGTCGCGTCTCGCCTACGTCCGCAATACCAGTGAAACACTTGACCTAGAATATGTACTCACATATCCTTCACTACTACTACATCCCCTGCAATCCCTTCTCTCCCCCTGCATCCCCTTACTGACTTTCACACAAGACTGCTCTCTGTGAAAAGTGAACTGTGAATAACTTTCTACGTGTAACTTTCAGTATACGTACATCAGGGGTTAGTAAATTCTCAAGATTCAAGAGAGGAAAAAAAGAAAGAGAGAGAGAGAGAGAGAGAGAGAGAGAAGGCAGTGGAACAAGTAGTAAAGTGACATACACGGCGTCAGCTAAAAAATTGAATACCATATAACCAGGACACCTCTTAAATTCGCTTCTGGCGATACCTTTGGAAGGCTGGAGGAATGTAAAGAAAGAGATGATGGAAGAAATATGAGATAGATGATGGCTGGAGAACTGCAGAGATGCTGGATATCGTCGTACGATCCACCTGTATTACGATATTTATACATAACTGTACATAAGAACCCTATATCTGATGATTGTGAGCCAAGGATTCGATACATATATGCAAAAATTGTCGATGTAGAAGTGACTTTCCTTTATTAGACAATATCTGTAGAAACCTGCAGGCTACGAGGCTCGGAGTATCACAGACTGCTGAGAAGCCATTATATCGTCGCAAGGGGGTAGTAGAGATTCCGGTAGATCTCGCTTCGCTTACCTATAAGGCATCAAGGTTTGGCACGAAAAACTCAATCTCCTTCAGGAATAAGATATCAGCAGATCAAACAGGAATCCTTGATGCCTTTTAACGGTATACGTATGCTTGTCCTCACTCTGAAAATTTCCTCGACCATTTGTAGATTCTACACACTTGACTCGATATTTTTGTCAAATTATTATTGCACTGTGAATGAAAAGTAGCAAAAAACAGGACGATAAAAATTTATTATTATTTCGACGATTTTAGTCTTTTTCGCTAATCTGTTTGACGAGTACTTTATAAATATAAAAAATCGTTTTGAGTGCACGGTACACGCTGTGTTTGAATAAAATTGGATTTCGGATTTATTTCAAATTTCCAATTGTTCGCATTAACAAGATTTTTTTTTCCCTCGCCCGATGTACGCTCGACGGATGTTTGCAATTGGGTAAAAATTGGATTCAATAAAAAGAGAAACCGAGCGCAAAACGTTGATGAAGTATATGTTTTTTTGTCATTAGCAGTTGAGGTGTTTCATATCTCTTGTTCAATTATTAGAGCGCCGTTAAACTCGCACTACACGTCACAGGATGATGGTGACGTTGGGAATGTACGGCTTCGACTTTGCTCCGACGCTTAATTATGGCTTTTTAAACTCGTTAAAGTCTCTGTGTGCACATGCACTCTGTCAAATTGGGGTGACGCATCTCGTGAATAAATGCTAATTCGTCAATTGAACAAAACAAGAATAAACGTTTGAGTGCGAAAAATTCGTTTGGAAAATGTAAAATGTCACCAACCTATATTTCCGCTAGGATTTTTTCGACGATTTTAGCTTTCTCGTGCTAGGCCCTGCCGAGCACTTTGAAAATAAGAAAAAGTCAATCTGAATCGATAACGGTAGACGCAATTGTATTTGGATGAAAATTGGATGAAACAACGAAAAAAAAAGAATAACAAAAAGTTTAAGTACATATATCCGAGGTCGTATAAATTGTACGTAAATATTCGTTGGCATCGGCTTCTTCCCTTAGTAGTCCAGGCATCGATAAACCTGATTACCAGTGTCTATGCTTTAATCCAATAATTGCCAAGAGTTGAGCCGACGATTCCGCGCTGAGTTAAATATATCCGATTTAACGAGCGTTATCGAGCTTCCTAGTCTGGTTAACGTATCGTTCACGTATGGTACTGACAGATCTCCAATCATCTAAATCGAACGTCATCTCTTACCTCCCATTTGCCTTTTCGTTTGAGATATATCACGATGTTTTTTCAAATCGAAACTCGCAGAGCAGAGATGACGACAATACCGTCCAGCCAGTTTCGCAAATAGAAGATTAAAATTGAAATTCCAATACATTTATCGTCAGCTGCCGTAGATAAATTACAGCTACTGTATTATTTATACAACAAGGCATTATTTGTTTTCAAAAATATCATTGAATATGCGCGTTCGAAGTATTAATTCCACGTAAATGTATATGTATATTTCGAAATGCATGACCATGCTTGTCATCCCCTATATTAACGTATGTTATACGTGCAAAACATATAATATACCGTAAGAGTAACAGAATTGAAGATAAAACAAGTTTCATGCGGTTTCATATTGTATGCAGAGTAGATTACATTATAACAAAGTAATCATGCTGGTTGTGGGTGCAACAATTGTGTTTCAGCAGCATCCTAACGCGACGAACAGTAGCGAGACGAGCGTGGGAGGTGCTTCTGGTGCATGCGGAAATAGCGGTGTTCCAGTGACTGCCGAGGCAGGTTGCAGCTCTCGTGGTGGTAGCAGCAGCGGTCAGGGCTGCGAACAGCCGAGTCATCACGCCGGACAGCCTCACACGTCGAGGGAGAGCCACGCCAAGTTCAGGCACGGCTTACTCCAGCTGATGATCCACACGATCGATCCGCTCCACGACGGTCAGTCCCGCGCCGGTATACCCTCAAACACTCTCTCACTCTCGCCTGTCTGCTCGCCAGCACGCTATTAATAAATTATCTCTTTGTCTTGGTACATTAATTGTATCATTTCATTTTTTTTTACTGATCACGAAATACCGTAGTTGTCGATTCTACATTAGAATTCTTCCTATCTGAGTAAGATGAGGTTGAAAGACGCTGCCATTTTCACACAAGCGACACTCCATTTTCTCCTCCCGTCATCATTTTCGTACAAACATTCGGGGATTTTTCATAACGGGAATTTCCAGTGCCGGAGGAATCGTGGAGAACGAAAAGGCGGAGGAAAGGACGGTATCGTAATACGTTGTTTCCATGACTTTCGAATTGTCCTCAATAATTATAAACTAAACGCTATTATCGTTCGATTAACGATAGTCTCATTACTCGTTCATCGCGGGGACGAATTTTTAAAAGCGCGAACGAAAATTTCAAAACGCTATGGCGGTTTTTACGAGCCAGGTCGAAAATCGAAAGGTTGGCGATAAATGGGATGGGGAAAAAAAAAGAGATCTATTATTAGGCGGGTCTCTGTACTCAGAGGAGAGTCGGGGGGGGGGGGGGGGGGGAGCTTCGACTTTCCGATATCCTGTGGAATGTGGGCTGCACATGTACATCCCGACAATGTCGCATGCTCTGTGTCCATCATACACGCTTTCATATATATATATTTATATATATTGAGAAGATAGAAAATATTGATTAAAAATATCCATCGCGTATGTCAGGACTCCACGTATGTCCTAGGGGAATGACGATTGAACTATGCGGAAACGATCTATCCGGAATTTCTGGACACCCGGTATTGATAACGAAGCATACCGATACCCAGTGTGCATCCATCGAATTCTTTCCCCTCGAGGATCTGACAATGAGATAGCAGCAGAGAATATATCCGTTATGGTAGAACGGACGCCGGACTCTGGACCACTGGGATTTTGTCACGCGATAATAGAGCTCGCGTTCGCGCCGTCGAAATTCTCACTCTTCGCTCATCCTTTCATACTCTTTTTCGCTCGCGGGATGTTACACAAAATGGCGGACATAGCCGCGCACACTGTACACAAAATGGCTCCGACTCGGCGTTTGTCATTCGCTGTATGTTTCATTTTCTTTTTTTCCTTTTTCAAAAAATGAATTCCCATCACCTGTGAATCCAGTGCGGGTGATCTTGGATTTGAGATTGATTTCTAGGATGATCAGACTTTCGCGCACCGTCGGAAACTCGATTTCAATTCCGCTCTTTTGAATTTTTGATGTGCCTTTCGTTGAACCGCCTCGTGGCTTTGAGGCACGAAAATAGACTCATTCACGTGGCTCGCTGAATTAAAAATGAGCGAAAAAACGTGTACTATTCCGCTACCGTCGTTACAAGCGATAAATTCGCGGGAGGTCAAAGTGAAATTTGAAAAAAGTCCCATCGCTCCGTACTTTATTTACTCTACGGAAATTTTGGCATCTCATTTGTTTGACAAACAAGCTGGTTAGATCCGCGTAGAGTGCGAGTATTTCGACATCAACGATTATGTATAAGAACACTGAAAAAAAATCGACATCTTTTCAGAGATGTACGTGCAAGTCGTTATCGGTTGCACGAAACTGCATAGGACTCGTTAACTCGCGCGACTGCGTTAATTCGTACTTGGTTTATCCTCGTCTTGACAAGTGACATGGAAGCTCGTTTTTTTTCAGTATACTCCCATCAGATAGCCATGTTTATCGATGAAGGCAGGCTGCATATGGAAACAAAAGCGGAATTTTTGTTACCGAGATGCACGCGAATGCATCAAAAAGCGGAGGAAAAAGCGTGGAAGGAAAAACCCTTGTAGACCTAGTTGTCCGAACAAAAGTGAGTCTACACTGGCTTTGGTAACCAGCAAGGCAACAAAGTACTCGCACATCCGGACTCTCAACGACTGCTTCGTTTTCCCCGCTCGATGTTTCGCACTTTTCACATTCGAACGTAGACGAATTAAAATGACGAGAAAAAGCAAACATCCCGAAAAACTCACGCGTGTGAACTCTCGTTCGACAGATACGAACCTTTTTTTCGCACATTCATTCGTAAAAATTTATTGCGGGATAAAACTCCGGCTACCATGAATAAAAAAGTTGTTGCTGCATCCGGTGGTAAAAATGAAACTGCGGAAAACGTCGGAAAAAAGTGAGAATCAACAAGAGAGGTATGAAAACATTGAAGTTGAAATATTGATACGGAATTACCAATTCCGAAGTATACACAGGTATGGGAAAGCATTTGTTCATTTTTTTTTTGCGAATTTCCGGTACCTCTGCTGTTGACTCGAGTGGTTCGTTTGCTTCATGGAAGGAATTGCTTCCTCGAGGACTCAATATTAGAGAGAAAAAAAACATCGCGGTACAGTAAGAAATGTTGCGCGTGTTTCGCAAATATAATCGAACTTTTTTTTTTATCCACGAAGGACTTTAGGCGAGAGACATGATCTTGGACAAGAATCTGTCTTCGCCCTTTTTTTCAAGTAGGGGTATATTTTTCTTAACGGGCACTTCGATATTTTTCCACCCTTCAAATGCTTCCGCATACCCCTTTTCTACTTTTTTTTTCAACCCCAATTTCCCACCACCGCCAACAGTCACTTTTTTTTTGCACTCCGCGAATCTCCGCCCGGAAAATACGTAGCCCCATTTCGTCGTGTTGGTCGCGAAAGAGTCAGTCAGTATCGAGGCCTTGACCCAGAAAGGCGTATTCTCGCTATCGATCGTAACAAGAGAATCCGCACTCTCCTCATCTCTCTTTCTTTTTCTCTCTCTTTATGCCCGTCTTTCTCGTCAACCCTTTCTTTCGTGTACACACCTGCACTTTAGTGACTCCATTTCTTTTCTCTTTTCCTTTTATTCCTTCTCCCTTGCTTTTCTCACTATATATACAAGGTACTCTGCGAATAATGCAACGAAAACTATACTCTGTGTTTATTCAAATGCAGATCTTTTGACGGCACGTTGTGTATTGATTCTGTTTTCAAAAATAATATTTATTACATTTTCACCATTTTCGAGTATTATAAAACAAAATCGTGAGTTTCGCATATTTTTCGTTCTCACTCGTCAATGTACAAGGTTTCGCGAAACTCGATATTTTTAATTTACAGTTACACTCGAAATGAAATTCGGAGTCGAAAAGTATTTTAATGTTTTTTCGTACCAAGAAAACCTCATGAGTTATTAATTGTCAAAGTTCGAGCCAGTCGCATCTGATTGGCCAAACGACATTGATTAATAACTCGGCGGGGGTTCATCGGATTAAAAAGTGCCTATAAACTTTTTGGCTCGGAATTTCATCTCCGAACTACCTCTAAATTATCGACATCCAGTTATGGACCAACATTTATATTCCGCGTATAGTTTGATATAACGGCCATGTGATGATGCGGCTTGATTGTAATTTTTCAAAGAGCACACCTGGTTATAATGGATTACGGTCTCATTATGACCAAAGCGACGCTAAGAGAGAGGGAGAGAAAGATGAACCAATACGCAGCTTCAAACATACAATTAATCCGAAATCACCGTACCGGCTTGTCAATATTAACCCCATTTTTCTAACAGCTCACGCCATGTACATGAAAAATAACGAAATATCGGCACGGTTGTCGAGTCGAAATATTCGGAATTGATGTTACGATTCACGAAGCTGATTGCTCATAGCAATTTTCTCTTTTTATATTTATAATTACACACATAATCTCGCAGGAGAATCGTTTTTTGAATCAAATTGGAATTGAATCAATTGGAAACTCGAGGAAAACATTAAAGAAAATTCGAGAAATGATTGAAACGCACGAGGAGCCGGCAATTGGAAGATATTTCCTCCTCAATGGAAATGGGGGCTGAATAGTATGTAGTGTATAGTGCATGTGGCTTTCGGACGAATGCCAAATTGACCGCGCGATGCTTGTCCGTAATTGAAAAGTTTTGTCAAGTCCGATTAAACGCAGAGATCACTAATTTCTCTTTTATCGATTTTTCAATATTCTCCGATTTTCATTTACCTTGAAAATCAATGAACAATCATAGAAAACGCAGGAAACCCGAGCTTTGTATCTATTTTATCTCGCAAAAGTAGACGCCAATAAAAACACATCGAATTGAGTTGTTCACTCGGATAATGAAATATATAATCGTCAATCTTTTTTTCGTCCACGGTATAAGACAAAAATGTTCTCCCTGCAGCTTCGCTCACGCTATATCGTTATTTTCCTTTCGAGAACGCGTTCCAACCAATTTTTCAAATCTTATCACTCGATCGACCTCGTTCCAACCCTGTAAAGCTTTTTCAAATATAACCCTACGTGAGCATGAAATATCGACAAACTCCAGATTTCTTCTTTATTTGAAAAATCCCTGCCAGCCACACCCCGTGGCTGGCTCGGATAAATGGTAATTCCTCGTTGAGACTTTTTGCTCGAGTACACGCGATAACCTCGAAGTTCAACGTAAGATGAAGGGAAAAAAAACACAGAAATGAGGACAATCGGGGAAAACGGGGGACTTGGCTCTGTACCGTGATTCCCTGGCCCGTAACGGAAATGAGAAATCAGTGAAAGAAGTACAAAATGTGAAAAACAAAGAAGCAAGAAGAATGAGAGTGATGGAGCATCGTTGGGTCGTTTGAGAGTCTGAGAGATTGGATCGAGAGGTTAAGGAAAGAAGAATGCAGAGAAAATTATTAGGAAGTGCCCCTGATAGCTTTGTTGCAGTACAAAAGGAAGGAATATCCAAGTTTTTAAGGGTGGTGGATGAAAAAACAAAAGGGAGACACAAACGAACATGAAAGATACAAGTAAGCATCTTATTTTCTTGACATTTTGTAATATTGTAACCGACCATTGCCACTGTTTTCATCATTATGTGCTAATTGAAAATCTCCCTCCTCTCTTCCCTTCTGTCTCTCTCACCCCGTCCCTCACACCCTCAAAGCTTCGTCAACGTTGGTCTTCATTTCTCGTCTTCCACTAATCACCCTTAATCGTTTCATCGCCTGGAGCTTCCTGGATGGATGTTTCTAGTTTGATAAGAAAATACGTATCTACAAGGTGACCCAAAGTGAGGGATACACCGAGGGACTCGTCGTTTTCGATAAAGTAAAACATTGTCAGAGGGAGAGCAGCGCAAAAATCTTTTTAAAAAATCGAAACTGTACTCTGGCTATCTGCGAATTTCCGAATATTCATCTCAAACGCCTGAACTGATACATCCGATTATTGAATCCTCTAGTCACGATCAGTGCCGTTTCATGAATGAATAATAGGAAACATCAGAATTCGCCCATATACGTTTTAAGGTGGTTCACGCGGATCTAATGGCAACCGGAAATTCCGAATTTGTGGCTTGGAATTTCGCTCTGATGTAAAGACAATTCATAATTAGGGCTTCGTAATAATTGCGAGATCGAAAAGTGTCCTCCTGTCTCGTTCCATCAAGCTTGACAGACAATTCGCCATCCGGCCTCCGCTACGACGGGAACTCAATTATTATCTGAAGCCTAGTAGTCGTCTTGAATCCAAGCAATCTCTTTCGTTTTGTGTACAACTCATTTGGATGTTTTCCTTCCCTCGTTCGTTCACTTTATGCCATTCCACCTCTCTTCCCTGAGCTACTTCGCAAAATAACCATGGAAATAAGGAGGCTGCATCTTGGCTCTGGGCAACGCGTAAAATGAAACGCTCAAATCAGAAACAAAATTCGAAAACTTAGCAGTTTTATTTCAATATTTCCACATCGACGAGCCAAGAGCAAAGCTACACGCATAATTATTGAGGACAAGACGAATTATCGTCAAAACGATTTCTCGCTGATTCTGAAAGATGATAAAAATAAAGAAGCACAAAATGATTGATAATTGCGAATAAATTTGTGTATGACAACCCTGTTGTCAGATTGGAAATGAATATTTTATTATACCGGTGAAAGGTAGCGAAAGCTTCGAAGCTTCAGTAAGTGTTTATGCATGAACGTACAATTGTGCATGAATAAAGTATCGAAGAATAAGGTATAACGACAACGACGAAGGCAACGACATATTTTTTCAAAGTCATCACATGTGCCGAAATTGTTAGATTGCCACTGCACGGACATTTTTTGAAAGCACGGTATATCGGATGCAAAAAAAATATTTGTTTTTTAAAATGCTTTCAAACATTACGTATAACGTAATTAAATTGTTCAAAATTTACATTCACGAGAAATTAATAATGTCCGTTTCATGATGATGTAATAAATATTACGAATGAGCATTATGCATGAGAAAACTAAATGGGAAAGTGTTTCGTGTGTATATACGTATAGAAGCTATTGTAACTCGGAGATTTATGTAGCTTGCCGAAGAATCCCCGCGTGGGCCTGAGAAAAGCGACGTGGGATACGATTTTCTTCTTCCCTCGTATTTTATATACCTATACATATCTGTATATGTACATAGATATTTCTCTCGTGAGACTTTAGAACCATCATCCCCATTTCTACCTGGGACATACATGTAGCGAGTGAAAAGGGCTGGACGTATAGGGAGAGCTTGATAATTCGAATATTTCCGAGTGTCGCACGTGACACACCGACTCCCCAAAGTAGTAATTACAATTAAAAGGTAGTCGAATGAAAATTGTCGAGACTGTCGTTTTTATCTACGAGCCTTGCTTATTCATCAGCACAGCCTCTGGAGATACAGCTGATTATCGACGACGTCATTCAAGAAAATATTATAAAAAATCCTCTTTACTAATAAATATGAAATTGAAATTACATTGATAAATCGATGAATTGCGACTACATTCCGAAGATAAGCAATAGATAACCATTCATCGGAATTTTCGATCGATTCTGATTGAAGAACTTTTCATTATCCTCGAAATTGATTTGATTGATTTTATTGATTTTATTACTATTAAACTGCAAGCTACAGTGTGATGAAAATAATTGCGATTGGTTACCGCAAATTGCAGCGGCTACTTTTGGTGCAATTTTCATTCTAACGTCTCGTAACGTCATTGATGGCAGATGAAAATTTAAATACCCAATTGACAAATGTATGACCGCCACAGACGTGAAATCAGGAATTGAGGATCACTGATGGTTTAATCGATCACTGCTGAAGATTCTCATTATCAGTGACAGCACTCACCGCCCATGTTTGCTTTGTATTGAACTGAATACCCTCACAATGAGTCGACTGTCGAAAATCGTCTGCGCTCTTATCGGCTAATTTTCATCGGAAATCGACCGACTTCCCATTCGATTCAATTATAAAGTTGATTTGAACGAGGTTCCCAACCACTCGAGCGGTGCTTCAACTCGAAAACCCGATCTTTTTAACGTCATGTTGGATTCGCACATTTGAAATCTGAACTTTCGAATTAATTTTACCGAGACGAGCCATTTTTGGATTTGTCGACAAACACGCGACATCTGCAATTCTGCTTCGATTTTATCGTACTAGAAAATCGACAAATCAAATTTTCTATATTTTCCACCCACTGAGATGGTAAAATATATATATATATATATATAATATATACATATATTAGCTACAAAATAAGTCCACAATTGATTCGATCAATTCATATATTCCCTACGATCGATAATATAATACGATCGATAATGTCATAAACCTGCATATAGTGTATACGTCAATTCAGAGTATATTTATTTTACAGTTTGTCGTATTATCGAAAATCAATAATTCATTGACAACGATCTGATGTTAAATTATTACATTGATAAATTGGCGATTCAGCCGCGCCTGCGTAGGACCGTTATCGTCGTTGGTTCAGGATATAATCTAAGCTCATTAGAAGGACGTAAATGTATACGAGCCACAAATTATAATTGTGGGTTTAACGACCGTGAGCGTGAGCGTTGCGCGTGCGAATACACGGATGGATATTTACTCGCATATACATATTGCCACTTTTACACGCCACTGTATAGTCCCATGATTAGCTATTGTGCTGCTGCACAATGCACATTTTCGGGAATGCTCTACCGCGTTTGTGCTAAAAAAAAGCTCTTGCGCATATGTAAAATAGACTTTTTTGTGCAAAATATTGGAAAATTATGATTCCATGTTTGAAAAGAATTGATCGAATCAATGGAATAGTACGATTTAATATATTTTTTTATTTTTACGATTTAATATTATTTCATACTCGGGCAGGACAGGCTCATGGCCTCGGAATATTTATCGAAAATCCGACATTGTACCGAAATAAACGAATAAAAAGTCAGTTTATGATAGAAAATAAATCTGTCGCGTGCACCGAATGCTTAAAATCGGATATACAAACGAGAACTCGATGAACAGACTGAAATAAATGCTCCGAGCAATCTTATCAAGATCGATCTCAATTACGTATTCGATGAAAATTAATAATAAATCTGGGCAGACTCTGGGCTAGCAGCGAAGAATGTTCAATACAATCAACGAACATGAAGTATCAAATATTGAGTAAAAACATCACACTGCTGGAAACAATCAAACGATGGAGTCGATGATTGTGGAACTGCATTAATATTTTATACCGTCCTGCTTCAGCCTGCGCCTCGCGTCAATTCTGCATCTTTGTTGTGGCACAAAATATGCACGTGTAGTGAAAAAATAATAAATAAAATGACGATAGACACGATTAGAAGAGACTCGGAAAATCGCTGGAATTTCCATACAACCAGTTATTGTTATGCTGTTTTTTTTTATTTGAATAGTAATACGTTTGAAAGTAAGAAAGAACGAAAAAATACGCGAGTATCGAGATTCCGGGTCTTTTCGATTTTTTATGTTTGCTGCACTTTTGCAACTTTTAGCTGCTCTATCAGAGACTTCTCCGATGATTCTAACGTTTGTCTGTCTGTTGTTTGAACGCTGAAAAAAAAATTGAAAAAATGAAAAAACACGCGCGTGAAAAAACAGGAAAAGTGGACGAAAAAGCGACGCAGTTGCACGCGATAGCGTCTCTAAAGGTGCTGCTCGATGCGACGAGACCGCAGAATGGCGCGGCTACGTCAACAGCGGCGCACTATTCCGGCACAGCATCCAAAGAGACCACGCTGCAATTGCAGCAGGGCTCGCAGGGCACGACAACGACAACGACCACCACTGCGACAACTACAGCTGGCATCCAAGAACTTCCAAACGGTGGATTATCAGCTGGTTTTGACACTGGTCTCGAGTCGGTGAGTTCAATTAATACGTAAAAATTTAAAAATATACGTCCGAGATGACGTTCGGGCAGCTGACCGAATATCACATGCTGCGCCCGTTCTCATTCTCGTTTATCATTTTATTCCTAATTTCAGGGACGGAAAACAAGACAGCGAACAAAAAGAAAATGTGATTCTCATAATGTCGAAGACGTAAACTTTTTCTAAGTCATTCGAAGCCATTGGTTTTTAAGGGGGTGCCAGTAGTGTCCGAAATGAATGGATTCGAATATCGTTGTTCCATTCGACAAGTTTGGATTTGCCAGTTTTTTGGGATTGCCTGATATAAATTTGAATATCAATTTTTTTACTCAATGCTGAGCGTAAAGCTGATTTTCCTCTATTAGTTGAATGGGTTTGATCATTTCGATAATCGAGTTCAATAATAATTCACGATTTGTCAAATTAAAAAAAAATGTTATCCTCCTTTTCACGATTATTGCGCGATTGTACTCTGAATTCATTGTGTGTCTTTGGCAAATATGCTCCAGGGAGGAGGAGAAACGTTGGTGAATTCCGAAGGATGAGCTTTCGTATGTTAATTTCAAACGGAATTTCCCATTTCTCAATGAGTTTGTGGAATATACTTTGTCGGGGAAAGCCCTAGGCGATCCATCGTTTCTCAGAGATATTTATTGTCAAATAATTTATAACCATGACAATTTCTCTCTCCCTCTTTCTTGCACAGCTGCGCCCCAAGGTATTCGGGTCGGGAAAGGGGTGACGAGGTTGACACTCGTGGGATACTAATTCCTAGCGCGATAACGCGCGGAATTCGTAGTGGCCCGATTATCTCGTTCGTATAGCTTTCCTCTGCTGAAATGTATAGAGATGCATATGGATAGTATATGTATATGCATACATAAACAGCCACGTGTACATACAAACGTGGTTACACGTTCTATACACGTAATGCGACCATGTTCGTATACGATATCCTCCGAGGTAACTCGTCAAGGTTGCACCAATCGAATCTCCCAAATTCGCGATCGAACTTTCCTCGATATAGCCCAATCGAATTATTCATTTTCATCTTAAACATGGCACATTTGTTATGAACTTTTGGGACTAAAATTCTTTTGAATGACAATTTTAACACCAAGCGAAAAAAAAATTCGAAATGCAGCTAATGATTTTTTGTGTGACTTTTCAAATATTTCTAAGATAAAACTTTAACATGGTTCAAGTTGTCGTCATAATCATTTTATTCCTTAGAATTTATTCGACAAAAATCGACAGTTACAATTCAAGGTTTTAATTCAATGCACATTGGTAACGATTCTGAAAGTTTCACGTGTTTTAAATTCCTGTTCCTTCAAGATTTGAGATACGAAGCTGAATGTTTGATGAAACGAAAAAGCGACGAGATCCCGAAGAAGAGACATCTGCGACGGTCTTTTTGTGAAATAAATATTACAGTATGAAGTGGAAGAACTTTTACAATAAAAAAATGTTTGTCTCGAAGATGGAAAGACAGACCTTTCGTATTGAGAGGGAGATTAATTACCATTTTCTCATTGAAATATTGAGTTTTCGGGAAAAAGTCGGTGGGTTTCGTGATCAGCGGAAAATTTCCGATCGAATAAGCACCTGAAAAATTGAAAATTTGAAAAAAAAATTTCCACTCATTTTTCGCCACTTTTCCAGAATCGTCGAAAAGTCGAAATTTCAAATGATCATAACTACGTTAATAATTATGCTACATACATTTTTTGGGGGGGGTTTTAAAAAGCCCTCGAGTAGACTTGGAAGATGGTGAAAGAAAAATGCCGATAGCTAAATTCCTTCACCTTGAAAATCGATGTTGAAAATCGACGAAAAAAACGCAAAGGGGTATGTATGGGAAAATTGGCGAAAATCGATGGTCGGACTTTAAAAATCTGCCAAAAATCGAAAAATTAAGATATCTGGACAAACCAAACGGCATTCTGAAGCCACATCAATTGCCAAGAGAATAAGCACAAGTCGGAGTATCCATCTCAAACGAAAAAAAAATGGCAAACATTTTAGTAAACCAACCCAATTCGGCAGAAAATGACGAAAAATTTTGGATTTAAAAAATGAATTTTAATGGTCCATATCGATGTATTTTTTTCCGCTGATTACATAATACATCGGTATTTCATCGAAAACTCAATATTTCCGACCGAAAATGTGATAATACGAATTTTATCGCTTATTTATTATTTTCTCATTAAAATATCGAGTTTTCGAAAAAAAGTCGGTGGGTTTCGTAATCAGCGGGAAGTTTTCGATCCGATATGCTCCTGAAATATTGAAAATTTGAAAAAAAAAGTTTCGACTAATTTTTCGCCACTTCTCCAGAAACCTCAAAAAGTCGAAATTTCGAAGGCTCGTAACTACCTTTTGCTTTCTGATTCGCGCGTATGTTTTGTTTAAATAATTAGAAGCGTATGATAAAATTACGTAAAAAATCAAGGCACTGCAGCGCAATCGTGCGATCGCGCGTGTGAGCGCGAGCACCCATCCCTAGTATATGTATATAAATGATTACTATAAGCTTGCCGAATGGATAGCCTCGACAGTTTCAAGGCTCTCCTCGTGTACTTGTCGAGTACTCAATATGTATAAGGTAGAATACGTTCGAAACTCGATATAACCTCGTTCGAATTCTTATTATTTTTATCATCTATTTATTTTATCAAAATCCATGCTTCAGCGTATATAGGAAACAAAAAAGTAAACTCGGCGATCAATAAAGACGTTGAATACACTATATCCAGGTGGCAACCATCGGTAATAGGAAGGAATGTTAAAAATACTTTTTTTAATAATAGACGACGAACATTTTTTTCCAAAAGTCACGCGAATTCGATGATTTGTATAAATTTTCAATATTTTCAGCATTCTTAATCGGAATTTCGTTAGAACAACGATTTACCAAAGTCTAATCAAGTAAAAAAATCATTATCTAAAAACAAATGACCTTTTGTGTCATACTGAAAGTAGAGAAAAAAACTTTATGGATCACCTGAAGGAGGGTTAAATTCCTATGTTGGTGGAATTGACGAGAATGTCAGCTTTCATGTATATAAAATGTCTTGTACATTATCGACGCGCCATTTATTTATTTATAAATTCACTTATTGGACTGCCAACGTCTATGTATATCAAAAACTTTCTCATTAACGGAATATCGTCGTCCCAGAAGATTCGCATTTTTCTGATCGATCAAAGTTACTCCACACAGTTACTACACTACACAGCTGATTGTTGCCCTCCATCGTTGCTTTTCCCGTTTCACCCAGAAAATACTTTCCCATTTTTATTGTTAAACTGTCTCCAAGAAAGTCTTCTACCCAACGCGGAAGTCCGACCCATTAAACCGATGTCCTTATAACTAAGGTCTGACAATTTTCCTGCTAATCGAGAAAGCAAAAGAAAAAACTTATCAAAGTAAGTTATTTATACTTGAGTTCGGTAACTATGGACTCGCTGACTTTGTTTTTTTTTATCCTACTCTCTGCAATATGAAACTTTATATTCATTCACAATAGACTTTATCTATACTTGCTCAGATATAACAAAGTATCGCTTCTCATCTATTTTTATATATTTCAGAATAACGTAGGATTATTATAATTCCATAACGATTATTAAATTTAGTATCATTTACAGCATCGTTTCCGGGTATATCCCTCTTTTGTTTGTTTCTTCATTTCTGTATCTAGTTTTTGGGCCTGTTTTTCCGACCATTGTCTCAAATGGAGACGCTCGAAAATCCCTCCACATGCGATTCTTCAAGAGTTATTTTTTCCGGAACAACTTTTCCGAATTGTAGCGTATAATAATTCCCCCGGAGTACAAGACTCGAGAAGAAACTTTACCCCGTGATAATTTAAACCTGACGAACAAGTTTCCGGAGAATTCATTTCCTATGGACAGTTTTTCGGAATGAAAATCCTATCAAAAGATTGTTTGGCTACAGTTTGCGAGGAAGAGCTCTCATCTCATGGAATCGTCTTTCAAGAGGGACATTCTGGTGAAATTTTCATTCTGTTCAGTTGCGCCCAAGGAGACCGCACGGTACGTTCGTTCTCCAATAAATCATCCCGGAAAAACTGTTCTCCGGTGAAAATTTTCATCCCTCGATCCCTCGAGTAAATACTAAAGAACTTTTCACGCTCGAACACGAAAACTGTAAAAATGTCTCAAAGTTTTCAAATGAGTCGCGATGGGAAAATTCATAAAGAGGAATGACCGACTGTAGTTCATTGAGTGTTGAATATAGATACGTTAAAAATGGAGAAAAGTCATACATTTCTCGATGAAAATTCTTGGCACACCATGGCAACTGAGCTCGTTCGAAATTGCTCTCGCACAGTCCGTTAATGAATATTAATTATATTTCCAATATTTTCCGGGGCAAAATGATGCCTATAAGAATATGATGTGGATGTATACATATATAATATCCCCAGCATTAAGCTCACGCGTTTCCGCAATTGCAGTTACGTGCACATCCATGCAATTGCAAATTTATTGCATGTTAGTTGAATCGCTATGGAGCTCGGAGGTCTCATTCATCGGTACACCGCAAAATTGTTCTCCAGCCGTCGAGCGTCGAGCTTTACAATGATATATTCACCAAAGATTTATATGGGTCGTTCCATGCCAAATCGCCGAGTTTTAAAAGTCTAGTTTCAGCTCATATTTTTACATGTTTTTGCGTGTATCGAAAGACACTTGCCGGTAGATTTTTAGCATTTAATATATTTAAAAGTTCGCGAGTCACGAATTCTTGAAAATTTGAAAAAAGTATTGCTGGTTCGAGACGTTTTGAAAACTCATAACTTCCGGTTAATTTGACATAATTGAATTGTTGCGGGAGTCACTTTTGTCGATTTGAAATGTACTTTAAGAAAAAAATCAAATTAAAAAAGGTATTAGAAATTTTGATTTTTTTTTTTTAATTAATTACTCACGAGCTTCTAAGGATTAAAGTCTAAAAATAGATCGGTAAGCTCCGATACATAAAAAAAAACATGTAAAATAATGAGCTGAATAGAAAAATGTGATTTTTAAAAGTAGGTTATCTTGTTATGGAATGAACCATATATGTATGTATTATACCGCTTTTCTCGCAAAGTTTCCAGTGGAAAAATATATGATGCTGGGCGCTTTTTGGTCTATTTCTGTACAAACTTTTCGCTGCTGTGCGTGATCGTAGAATATTGCCATTTTTTGCTCCCGTCGAATAGGGATTTGGTCACGCAGAAGGCCGAAAAAATATTTTTAAAAAGATAAAGGACATGGGGGTTAGGAGGAGAGACACAGATGTGTTAGTACACATCGGAAGCTTTGCCTTGGATAAGAATATGAACGAAGGTTTTTTATCTTGCGACCTGATGATTATAAATCAGGATCAGGAAAAGTGGGTCAGCATCTGAATATCTGAATACCGAATATAAATGATTCGCAAATGGCATTTATTTACCAAGCAATCCCTCAATCACTCCGACGAATGCTTTGAGTTATAATTCGTTTCGTTAAGATTAGTACGCGAGAAAAGTATTCAAGGATTTTTCACAACTTTTTAATGAACTTATTGATCGAAACATCTCCGCACAGAATCCTACGTAAAATTCATTTTTTCATATTTCTATAGCGCGAAATATTCTCATTAAACAGCGATGATAAAACGCGGCAGGGTGTATACGGGTCATTCCACACGAAATTTTCTAGGTTTAAAGCTGATATTTTTTTAATGATGTAGATTATCTGTAGAAAAATATGAAAATACGTTTCAGCGCGAAATTTCACGTACTTTGAAAGCTTTTACGCGTTTCAATCATCGTGATTCAATTTCTCGATACCAGTGGTTATATTTACCTTCGACAAATTGGAACGGAGGATTGTCTCCACAGAAAAAAAAAAACGTTTACACTTTTCATAAGAACTCTACGAATTACGAATATTCCAGGGCGAGGAGGATGATCCACCGGAAGCCCTTGACATGGGCTGGCCGAGCAGTTCAAAAAAAAGGCTCACCTATATTCTCGTTGCGCCTATACTATTTCCCCTTTGGTTGACTCTGCCTGATACCCGCACACCACGTGGTACGTATACATTATTATTGGTACACGTAGTATATTTATTAAACGAAATATCCGCATGTTCAGGAACGAAATGGAAACGATCATCGTACTACGAAAATCGTACTACGAAATTCCACCTGCAACTTTTTTCATTTTTTCAAGCTTCAATTTACATATCGTTTTACTTTTCGAATACAAATTGTCCCTTCTCAACATATGTAAATCCTCCGAAGAACTAAGAAGATTATTCTCATGCTCCCATAAATCCTTCAATCAAGATCGAATACGGCATTTTTTGATAAAAAAATCCAGGGGTTAGACACATAATATATATGCTTTAGACACGCTTTATACGTAAATACATGTATTTTATATGTGCACATATTTAATACAAAGTCACCCTCTGGATAATCCGATATTTCCTCCCCTTTGCTTTTATAAACCTGTTTTCTGCGTTCTCCCTTCGGCGAAAAAACTATGCGAAATTTTCTTTCATTTTCTACATATCCCGCGGTATTTCAGAATCGTTTAAGGGGGACCAATTCGTTCCAAGCTTATCGGGGTATAAGAGCGTGTCGGTTACAGCCTCCCTTGAGCATTAGTGTCTCTCTCCTCTCTCTCTCTCTCTCTTTCTCTCTTCTGCTCTTCCATCGTCCAAGCCTTTGACTCAAAAAAGAGGCGAATAATTGCGAGGGTGGAATTTCGTCCCATGTTGCGTGGCTCAAGCTTCTTTTCCTTCTATCGTTCATTCTCATCCTGTTTGTGTACTCTTTGATGGCACAAGACGAATTTCACACTCTTAAAGAATACGACCTGGTTACCGTCCAACCAAAAGTGCACTCACTCACATAGACACAGACTCACGAGCGGATTTTAGCCCTGAAGTGTACCGCCGAAGGGACGAGCTGTGCACCCGCCTGTACTCGAGACGTACTTGGCCTTAATAATCAATGAAAACTTGCGAGAGGGTGAGGTCGAACGGCAGAGAGAACCAGCGAGCTTTTGCAAATGGGAAGAAAAAAAAGAAATAAAACGGCGAAATAAAAACGGCGCGAGCCTCGCGCGCACGTGATGACCGTCAATCACGAAACACGTAACACGCTGGTCACGTGACTCTCTTACGTCATTTTACACACTGCACTATATTCGTCTTCAATGCACTTGCAAATGCTACGCAAATTTTATACGACGTAAAATCCTCCCGTTCACGCTCGTCTCGGTTCAGCGATAAATTAGCTCGAAGATTTTTATCCATGTAACAAGATAAACATTCACACGCGCGGTAACACGACAAGATTGTCGTTCGAACGTGTCGATTTAAAGATAAAAATATCGTATTCGCTCTCAATGGGTATTTGTTAATTGAGCCGGAAATCATACCGGCGAGAAAAAATTTATCAGTCACTGAACGGAATAAAGTTATCATTGTTCTGTTTGCCTTGTTTTTTTTAAGAAGATCGTTGTTCGAATCTGCGAATTTAAAGCTGAGAATTTCACATTTGTTCTCAACGGACATTTGAAGGGGGAAATTTGTAAATTTATGGATGATAATTTTGATTATTGCTTTGCATTGTTTTTGCATTTCAGGAAAAAAATTCTTCGTTGTGACTTTTATCGGCTCGATATTCTGGATAGCCGCGTATTCTTACCTCATGGTATGGTGGGCGAATGTCGCTGGTGCGACAATTCAGATACCACCGGAAGTCATGGGTCTGACGTTTCTCGCTGCCGGAACGAGCATTCCCGATCTTATCACAAGTGTCATTGTCGCACGGAAGGGTTTCGGTGACATGGCTGTATCGAGTTCCGTCGGCAGCAACATATTCGACGTAACCGTTGGGTAAATTCACTTTTAAATAAACAATTTCCACGGAAGTCGATAAAAGTGCGGAGAAAAAAAAATTTGACACATTATTCAATAACGTTCTCAGAGTGAATTGACGTGAAATGCCCCGGACTCTGCTAAGTTGCGGAGGAAAATAATTTTCGAAAATGAAAAAATCCTTTGCTAAAAACGAGGATAAATTTTTTTTCAAACAAGGAATTCAGGCGGAAGTTGATGATAAATTTGAAAAAACTGGTCGCGTTTACGGTTGCATGGCATTATCAGAGCGACGACGAAAAAAAATGAGAATTTTGAGTACTTGGCAATGCTAGAAAAATGTAAAAACAAAAAACTCTCGAAATGCTCAGAAATTTCCTTGCCTTTTCAAATTCAATTACTTCGTTATTTCTTCCGCCCATACTCTTTAGCTTTTTTAGATTCTCTTCGACGTATATAAACGCAAACACTCGTTGAATCGTTCGGAAATATCTACGATGAATAGTCGATAGTTTGCTATTTTTTGAATCGAAAAATCAAAACATCGGACAATTTTTCGGGAAATCGCGAATCGCGGAGGAAATGAATATTCAAAAATGGCACCCCTCGAGTAGCGAAAAGTTGAAGAAAAAACAAAAAAATCGTCTTAATCTATTCATTCATTGTTTAACATTGTCTCTGCAGGCTTCCGGTACCGTGGCTTCTGTACGGATTGATCAACGGTACACCGGTCGAGGTTAGCTCGGCTGGCATGGTATGCAGCATAGCGATACTATTTTGCATGTTGTTATTCGTCATCGTGAGTATCGCCTGTTTCAAATGGCGAATGAACAGGGGCCTCGGTTTCACAATGTTCATCCTGTATTTCGTCTTTGTCGCAATATCGCTGATGTTCGAGTACGAAAAACTCAAATGTCCCGTTTAAACGAATATTTCTCTTTATTATATATATAAAAAAAAATATATATATATATGCATAAAGAGAAAAAAAAAGAAGCAGTGTGCATTATCGAAGCCGGAAACGCAAAAATCGTAGACGACACATCGAGAAACGAGAGGGGAAAAAAAGAACAAACTCGCACGGTGAATCGACGCAACAAAATATCATCGAAAGATATGCGGCCGTTTTCTTTTTCCCTTATCCTTGGTTCGTTTTCATATGTTCTTTGCCGTCGATGCAAAACGTGTAGACCAACGATATCGTACGGGAAAAAAAGACGAAAGGTTGCAGGAGAATATTTATCAAAAAAAAAAAAAAAAAGAAAATGTCATCGACGTCAACTGCAACAGCCTTCCCCATCTCTCGCCCCTCGCCCCGTATGCCATCCGGAAGAGAATGAGCAAAAGACGCGTAAATTGCGTCTCGTTCGGTGCAAATTATCTGTAAATATTGTAAAAAAAAGCCACGAAACAATGAGGAGTGAAAATCTTTGAACACGTCGATCGATCTGACATTGTCCGTTGTTAATTTCGCGGCTCGTTGGACCAGCGAGGTATGGTATAGCATGTAATTATTAAAAAATACACTAACGAATAGACACACAGGATAAGTCTTGGATAAAATGCAGATTAGATAATACGATTCGTTCGAAACGACTATAAACGTAGAAAGAATGAATTCAAAAGTCGAGAACGAATGAATACACTCATGGAAAAAGAGGAGAATTTTAAGAAAAATAATAATAACAGCAACAAAAAAGGGTACAAGTGTGACAATCGATTGATTCGAACAGGTTGTGGGAATTGCGCGCGATGAACGGCAGAGAGCAAATCGAGGGTGTGGAAAACATCGCACAAAAGAATTTATGAGGGAAAAGTTCGGCGTAATGATCGTTTCTTTTTTTTCTTTTACTCATTTGGTTCTTTTTCTGATTGATTTTTAGTTTCTCACATGACGTTTGGAGGCGCTTAAATCGAAAAGACGACAGAAACAGATTGGGAAAAATCCATCCAGGTAGAACGTACGATTATCTTTCGAATTACGATGAATTCCTTCGTTATCCGAATTCATCGACGACTCGTGAGAAATATACCGAGTTTCATTTCTTCTCCGCGATCTAATAACGGCGTAAAAAAATAATTGGTGCACCTGCTGTGGCTACATCGAGTGATCAATCGGGGCGAATTGCATTGAGAATCGTGATAAATTCGCGACTCCGGCCAATTTCAGACTATATGCAACCTGATTGGTCAGCGTAAACATCCAAAGCCAATCACAGAAAAGATGTCCCCTCTCGAGACGACCGGAGATCGGTTTTTATTGGTCCTGAGGATTTTGGAGTCTCCGAATAATTCTCCAACCGTCGCTGCGTATGAGCAAAGAATAAAAAGAAATCGTTCGTTCTCGCGAATTGTTTCAATGTCGAGGATGAGAAAAATACAAAGTATAAGAGACACACGGTAATACGATCGTGCAGGGAAAAATTGATGATTCAGCGAGAAAACATATCGCAAAAGCCCCTCTCGCAGACGAGAGTGAAAATACGAGATCGTTCGCCGTAGGAAATTCGCACAATTGTAATAATTGTAAAGGAAATTGTAGATCGGCTCGGTAGCGTAACGTGTGCCTAGGGCAACGGCCATACTTCAATAGTACGTAAGACTACAACATTTTTCGCAATTTTGTAACGAAATCATGAAGAATGAAAAAGAAAAAAAAATGAAGAAGACGATGCAAAAAGCGATTAGATAGGACGAAACGTTTAGAGGAACTTTTTTTTCCATTCCTGGTAGGGGAATCGAAAAATATACACATAAATATATACATTGATACGTTAGGACAAAAAAGAAACCCTCAATGGAGCTTTGTGATATGCGTTAGGCATTAAAAAATGAGAAAGAAAAACGTTTTTCACATCGACGACTGAGTTTCCACGTTCGCGCGTGCCATTTTTTCTCGCTGAATAATCAACCGAAGCTCTCGAACTGCGTGCGAGCAAACGATTTTTCTTTGTCTCGTGTTTCAGCATTCGGTGAAATAAATTGAAAAAAAAATTTCATCGAGCTTCTTTGCCAATTTTGTCGATCGACGGATTTTGCAATTGCAAAACGCTTGTCGAGGTTTCGAAAATTTACGTGCTACGCGCGCGATAGCCTCGGTAATTCTGGATTGAAAAAGTGCGGTGACATTCGAACTACCAAATTCGTACTGAAAGAAATCATCTTCTACTTTTGTTCGAGTGTTTGAAAGGTCATTGAAAAATGCCTGTCCAAATTGTATCTTAAATTACTTTCGTGTTCGAATGCTTAACCATCGGGACACCGGGGATCCTGAGACCTTTTTTGGCAATTGAAAAGTCGATTTTTGGTTTTGACAAACGCCTAATAGTGGCCTAGCCTCTTCATAATCGTCAATAATATCTTAGACGAAAAGAACAAAATATTAATCGAATCCGTATATATACTCAATGATCGAAGGAATAATCCTGTCGTCGTTAAAACGATGAGAGACCGTATACATGAATCAATTTCGGAAAATTAACGCCAAATCACCAAACTGTATATGACGTATAATTAAAAAACAAGCAGTCAAAAAAGATGAGGAGTACCGAATAAATACGAAAGTAGCAGGGCTGATTTAAATTCATGCCGAGTCACTGATTTGGAGACAACAAAATGGAAGAGTAGGAAATTCATGGAGGATAAAGAAACGTCAACGAAAATTGTTTTTTTCCTTTCCCATAAATCCAATCGGCAGTTGGATTATACATTGCGAACGAAAAAAAAAGTAGACTTTTGCGATCTCCATACAGTCGGCTTCTCTATGATCTTAATGCTATAACGATGAGACGTCTTGTATTCACAAAGTTCGACGTTCTCAGGACACTCGTCTCATTTAAATCGCTCGCTAAATAGGGGAAGAAATCGTAATCGACGAATCAATTAAATGCCCGCTCACGACCAAAATATGAGGATTAAAACGCATTTTTCGTAAAGTTCGAACGTTAAATAGCCTTTTTCTCATCCGTAACTATTTTTTATTACGAATCTACGATTAAAATTTTACTACGGTAATTGAAATTTAGTTTTTCTTCAAAAGAATTTCGTCTAGGAGGATTTAGATGAGATGGGTCATCCCGAAAAGATTTTAAACAACTGGAACATAAACATTTCGCTATTACTTCTTGCTATGTACTTTCATATACATGATAATAATAACAGTAAAATAGTTATTATTATTAAGATATCTAAATATATGTACATGTACGAGGTTCAGTGCCACCATTTTCTGCAAAAACTTCTCAAACCTAATGTTAAATTTCCAACGGAGACCATTGTTCGAAATAATATTCATAATCCGATTCAACCTCGATTACACAAAAACTCAAAATTCATGAAATTTTCGACCCAAGTTGCAACATCAGTTTGACATTGTCTATGCGAGATGGAAAACGAGCTCAAACCTGTCATTTGCTTTCAATCGAAAAGTTAATTGGACAAAAGTAATGTACTAAATAATTTCGGAAAAAAACGAAGAAAACTAGCATCGGCTGAGACTGCGACACGCGTGAATTTATGCCGCGCGAAATACGACAAAATAAATAAATACATATTATATAATACGAGTATGTATTACGCGTGAGACGTTGAAAAAAACATTATCTAATTTCGAGCGCACAGAGGCAATCCTTCGTCGAATGAACAAAAATTAATTTTGTTTGATTGAAAATTATTCCAAAGGATTATTAATTTTTTATGTTGAACTCGATAAATTGGGGGATTTTTTTTATTCGAATGCTCCTCGTCCCCGAAAGCGTATAAGCGAAAATTCGTCGAACCCGAGTGTTTGGAGAAAAAAAAGTTGCATAAATTCCCCGTCGAAATTTCCAGAGGAATATGATATCTACATATATATATATATATACACATAAATGTATATACATATACCGAATAAAAAGTAACGTGGAAGTAATTGTTCAATACGTCGTGCCTATCACGATGAAATACCGGCTCATTTATTCATTTCACACGTTCTAAATTAAAGTCGTTGGGTCCGAGGGGTATCGCGACAAACTACCCCGTAGGTGATACATACGTAGCTTTTGAATAGAAATCGTTTTTTTACCTGAAAAAAAAAAAATACCACTAGAGATGGAAACCACAGGAAAGCCTGTACCGGATTTTTAAACGCAGCCGAAAAAAAAAATTTTTTAAACATACATACACATACATATATACAATATGTATATATGTGTGTGTGCGTGTAGGGTGTGCAAGATTGCACATGTACACAACCCCGTTATATACATTTTTTCGGGTGATGGTCGCGGGTGTTTACGAGGGTGGATGTTGGCAGTCTTCGTAAAGATGTTCGATGCGTTGTAGTTTTCGTAAAAAAAAAAAAAGAAAAGAAGAATCGAAAAAATCGAAATTGTTGAAATTTTTTTGTTTTTTTTCCTAAGAAGCGACTCGATTATCGCGGTATCACGATTCCGCAAAATAGGGATATACCATAGTATAAGCGAGAAATTGTGCTGAATGTCAGAGGAAAATAGAGAAAGATGGCGCAACGAGAGGGAGAGGAGGGCGAGTTGAAAAGTGGACTAGGAGTTTTTGATGAAAGATGCACAATACGATCTTCCCGAAGTATATCGACTACTCACGATTATATAAACGAAGAAACAAAACCACAGCAAAAGTATGAAGAAAATATTTAAAAAACGTGGTACGTACGAGTGACAGCAGCTCACTTTATATTACGAAACATAGAGCTTAGCAATTTTAGATTGAATTCATCGATTATAAGACAGGGACGACCGATCCAAAAAATAAAACATAAAAAAAGAAGAAAAACAAAATAAAAATGAAAAAAATCTGTTGATTATGTATAGTGTGAGTGACGAGGAGTGATTGAGAGGCGGTTTCGTTGCTGTCGTTAAATTTAATCGGGCTCTCCTGATTATAAGGAATTTACTGGAATATTATATACATATATATATCGAATTATATATCGTATGGCGAAGCAAGCAAAAACAAAAGGCAAATGTACGACAAGTTTTCCAATAAGTCCGAACTCGGGTAATCGTCGTCGTAATTTGTACTTTGTATTTTTTAATGTTGTTACTCGAGGTCGTGGGGAAGTTAATAATGAAAAATGATTTACGCGAATGATCGGGTAGTCCGAGTGATTTTCTCGTTTTTGTCGTTCGATTTGTTCAATTTAGCCGAAATCGACGAAGGCTTTTCCG
This sequence comes from Heteropelma amictum, assembly GCA_959613375.1. Lineage (NCBI taxonomy): Eukaryota > Metazoa > Arthropoda > Insecta > Hymenoptera > Ichneumonidae > Heteropelma > Heteropelma amictum. The sequence continues at coordinate 23,393,758 of OY390722.1, forward strand.
TTATTTCGATCGATGTGTAATTATTTGAAAACAAGAAAATCCTCCAATCGTTGAACATTATTGATAAAAAGTTTTCCATATCGCCTGAAGGATCGGCGTTGATTGAAGCAGAAACGAGATATTTTTCGAATAAGATTTAACCGGAGATGAAATAAATTTTGGGGGATTTGGAAAAAAAAATATCGCATCCGGCGAGAAATATAATCTACCGAATGATTGGATTTCCGTTCAATGATTTTTTTCCGTATAAATAACGAGTGATTTGCTTTCACCTCGTTATTCATCAGACTTTGGCGATTTTTCATTCGCGCAATTTAAATTGAATTTCTAGCGTGAAATTGAAAGAAAAAAAACGACAACTCTCGAATCAACGCGAACGAACGCAGGATCGAAAGGGAGGAGCGAAAAGTGGAAGGAATGAAAAAGTTTTTATTAATAACGAACAAAGAGCCGAAAAGCCAAGCATGGACAGAATAGTATAGTTTCTCAATTCTAACGTGGAATTACGAAGGCGTGAACGCACATATCAGGGAGCGATTAAGAGAGAAATAGAGACGTTAAATAATAAATTAACAAATAGTTATCACTAGATAAACGGTATTAATTATACATAGGTTGACAAATGAAGAGATTTAAGAAGTAATTAGATGATCGTTAAGAGTTTCTATTAAATTAACGAAAAAATTACGACATAGAGACAGAGAGAGAGAGAGAGAGAGAGAGCAAAAAAGCGTGAATGTTCATCGTATTAAAAAAATTCATTAAGGAGTAAGTTGGCGTTGCATAATTTGATTATGATTCAATAAAAAAATTTTAACATCGCAAATGACATGATATCATTGTCGTTTTTACTCATTTCAATTGTTATTTATTGTCACGGGTACGACTGAGTATGACGAACCAACGAAGAAACATAATTAAGTGTTACGGCAATAAAAATATATTCGTTTCTTGTCAATGAAACTCTATGGTGTTTGAATCGCAGCGAATTTCTAGTTTTTTTTTCTTTCTCTCGTTAAGAATTCAACATCTTCTCTATTTTATCTCTATTTTATGAAAACGCGTAAAAGCAACCACAAAACGCGTGAACATAGTCGCACACATAATTGTACGAAAATTCATCAAAATTAAATTGAAAATCGGCGCTAAAATAATTCTCAAATTTGCCGGATTGTTGAACAATAAACGAGGAAAAAAGGGCGCGATATACATATTAAAATAAAAACACTTTAATTATTCCGCAAGCATCATTTCGTATATTCCAAAATTCGCCAGTATTTGCATGATTATTTTCCTGTCAATTTCAGAAATTCAAATTCAATCAGTATCCCAAAATTCCAGCTTTTATCGGTGAAACTCAAGTGCACAAATAAAGCTCAGGATGATTCTATTTTGAAAAATCGAAGGGTTGAATATAATTGAAAATAAAACCTGACCAAGCATTGTCCCAATAAATGTTCGTAAATTTTTACCCGCAGCATACATCGAGAGATCAAACAAAAAATTTGACCCTCCGAGGCTCTCGATCGATTGTTCAAATTTGTCCATCAGTTTTCTTTTTCGCAGCGATTCAGCACGCGTAAAATCTAATTCTCAAAGCGATGCATATATTTGCCCCAATGACCACTCAAATCTTGTGCAAATTCAGGATAGGCTTTACATGTAGGCATCTTCATTTTCGCACGGATATATATACTTGAATATTACTCAATATCACGATGAAAAAAAAAAAAACAAACACCATTACAATAGCATGAGGTGGAGAGAACGATTATGGTGCTCTGGTGGATTACGATAAAGTTTAGTTCGAGTTATGATATAACTAGAGATAATCAAATGTGTAAGAAAAAAAACAAAAAAACGAATGATAAAAAGGTGAAATAACAGAAAAACGAACGAGGATAAATCGATCGCCTTTGGAATCAGTCTCGAATTAACGAAGAATCCGTCATTTTTCGATTGGCGTAGATGCACGTGTGTCTGTGCATTACTTCCCGAATAATTGAGAATAACAGCATATAAATATGAGACGTCGTGAAAAATGGCGTATAATGGAAAACAAAGAACGAAAAAGGAACAGTATTGCGATCGTCAAGGGATGAAACAAGACGACTTCAGACGAGCGTGAAATTGACTGCCCGAAACATCAAACATTGGTCTGAAATCGTGTTTTATTTCTCGTGCCACGCACTGTATTTCTCACATCATCTGTAATAAAAATGAGACTTTCAACGTGTCCGAGAGACAGTCGAAAGGAGACAATTTTAGACCGACATGGCAGCAAAAAAAGCGATTGGTCGATGGTGGCAACAGATGGTACGATGTTAAGAAGCATAAATACTCAGGAGCTTGCAAAAAACAAATGCGATTCTGGCAGAGATGAAACAAAGCCAAGAGCTAAACCCTCTCATAGGGCCGGAGGTTTTTCTGTCCGGGGACAGAAAACTTCGCACGGTTTTTACGTCACACGTTACTTCACATTATTTAACGAATAACGAAGGAAAAAAATGACACGAGCGAGAGAGGGAAAAAAAATAAAACGTCATGTTAAAACACGTGACAATGCGTAGAAGGTTGTAAAAGTTTCACGACGGTTAACGATACTGCTCCCATTTGCCATTGGAAAAGGAAAAAAATTGCGCCACCCGAGCGGGAACTTTAATAATTATTGATATCGTAATATACAACAATTTGTACTGGTATATACTGCATGAAAGGCGCAGAAAACAAGGACGGTATGAAAATGTACACGAAAAGGAGAAAGACGAGAAGAAAAAAGGAAAATACGAGGTGAAGAATAAAAAAATTAGCCTAATCATTGTTGTCTACCATAGAGTCTAGGGTGTGAGTATAAAAACACACGTTGTGAGCGAATGATTTTCAATTTTCGAAAAGTAGATTGCGGATATTTCGCGCGCGAGAGAGAGAAAGAGTATGAATGCGAGCAAAAACGATTAATAAATTTGAAAAATTGCCAACAAGAAGCAAGTTCGGTGCAGTTGCGCGAGAGCGATCATAGAAAAAATGATAGAATCATGTGAATATATATATATATATAAATACCAAAATCTATCTATATATGTATATATTCACATATACATATGTCATGTACATATATGTATGTATTGTACATATCCGTATGTGTATATATGTATATACGTATTATTAAACGAATGCCAAGAGCGAGAGAAAAAGACCGGACACACAAGAGCGAAAAAGGTCGCGCTACTGAGGCATCTTTGTTAGGGAAGTGTGAATTTTAAATGTGCTCGTGACTTTTATTATCGCCACGATAACGTAGCCGCGTTATGTAGGAAAAATGTCTTGTAATAAGCACGGTTTCTCATGTTACATGTTGAAGTATAACGGAATTTTAAATAAATTATAACGAAAAGAAAAAAGAACAAAAGTTGTCTTTAAAAATTGTTTCGATGGGTTGTGAAGATTGATTTTCGTGATTATTATTATTATTATATATATATATATACATACATATATGTATACATACATTCATACATAAATGTACACATACATTTATTTTCAAAAATGATGAAAAAAGCAAATGCGGATTAATACTCGCCAATAAAACGTTAATGACACTCGATGATACTGGCCCCCCCTTCGATTGGGCTTTATAGGTGTTGGATCATCTTCATAACCATTGATGCATGTACATTCACATGATTGCATTACCGCGGATCAAAATAAACGCCTATTATTTGTCTTTTTGAAAAATTACTCTGAAAAACTGATCGCCTGGCACCTCGAGAAGCGACGATTCAAATATAAGTTTTTTATATTCAACATTGAACGGTTTGTGATCGCAATTTTTCCTTCCAGAGGTGCCGAGCGGTCAATTTTTCGGTATATCAAGAGGAACAAGAATAGTCGAATTTTTCCGGGAGATCAAACACTTTTTGGAGCAGCGGAAAATTTTGATTTCCTTTTTTGACCGTCGTAATGTGTACATACTCATGTGGATGTATATAATGGATATGTGTGTGTGTGCTCATATACTATATATGTATATTTATATATACAGAAGAGTTTAAAAATGCAGGGCGCGTATATATGCTCATAATACATATATATCACACGTTTAAAAAAATACTCCGAAAGAATTAATCATTATTGTTATCGCGATAATTATCATTGTTATTATAGAAATACGAGATTATCACGAGTCTATCCAGACGCGAGGTTTCAACGTCCATGAGATTAACAAAAAATTTGGCCACCGATTGGATGAATAAACGATTATATTATTTTTGTGATACAACGTACCATTCCACGCAGGCATATTACGAATACATTTTTCGCTCTCTTAGCAACGTCATTGTGTCACTCGATCATTGTTCAGAGTGAAAATCAATCAGTCAGATGAAAAGATCGAGATATTTCAAAAATTTTCCATTGCGTTATTCCATCGCGTTAAGTCGTTCGATATTTCTAAATTCGTCCAATAATAATTCAAACGCACCAAGTCCGAAAGAGTCGATCGATGCCGAAGGGTTTGGAGAAGCAAAAAAAAAACAGTGCGTTTCGCGAGTTGATCGTTATTATTATTACTGTTTCATAACGAGATGCTGATGCTACGCGAGGAAAATAATGATTATCGCCTTTCTGTGCTGTTGTTCGCTCCGATATACCTCGAATGCGATTCCTCCTCGTACATTTTTTCCATTTTTCCGCGAGTAATAAAATTCTACGCTACAGACTTGTCATTCCGAAAAGAAATAAATTGTACACGTATAGTACTATGTACGCGAAAGAAGGGAATGGTCTCGTGTTTTAAAAGTCCACACTGCTAATGAAAGATCTTCTACAGAGGAAGAAACAAAAATTCTCGCGTCACAATGAGGCGAAAAACAAGGTCAGGATACATTGTGGCAGGCTGTACATTTTTAGCAATCTCGCGGCGGTAACGAATACGACTCTTGTAAGAATATCTATATATGTATGTATATATTCATCCATATAAATGTATATACCCTCACGGTCCTCTAATCGATGCGGAGAACCTCGCAAAAAATACCTACTATGTTGAGAGAGGAGAGAATAAAAAAACGAGTGACAAATTACACGCGCGAAATGAAAAATTGCAGGGATAACGCAGAGGCTCGAATAAGCTCGGGCTTCACAGTTTCTCTTTCAATAATGATCCGTACCGTCATATATATTTCTCCATTCGTCGAGATTATTTCTCATATCAGTATCTAGCGCCACGTTACGAATGTCCCGCCTCGCGAATAAATTTTAAAATTGTTACGACGTGTAATGTTAATCATAACTTTATGGTTGAGATAATATTACAAAGTACATTGTCAAATTTTATCGTTCGATTGCGACTTTCACCGCGAGATTGCCCAAAAATCTCTCGATTTATCTAAAAAAAAAAAAAAGGGAAGAGTCGTCGTTTATTCATTTATTATCTTCTTTCAATCGTCAATAATCACCATTACACGTGCGCCACAATGATCGTTTCTCAAATTGATCTTCAAAGGGTAATCTTTGTTTCTTAAAATACTGGAACATGGATGGGAAAACTTCTCCATCCTCGAATGAATAATTCATGGGATAAAAACATAAAGTGTCGCGAGAGTGAAACATTTTACGAAGACTTTGAGTCGATGGAGTGCAAAAGCAAGTTATTTCTCGCGATATTTCTCAAAATCCTTCCGTTCGTCGACGCAAACACGGCGTATGCAGAATGTAGAACATTTTCATGTATAAAAAGAGAAAGGACACGGTGCGTGCAAATGATGCGTTGATTGGATTTATCGTGTGATGTATAGAGACGCCTCCCCCTCCTCAGACCCCGCGACTTCGACCGTTCCTGATTCATTTATTTTTCGACCATGAGATTTTTGATGTTTATAATCACATATAGATCCTATATTTCAATTATTATACGGCGAAAACGAAACGTTGCATGTAACATCGCCGAGTCTTGTAAACGGATGATTTTTCCGACAAGGACGAAACGATCGATAGGTGGAAGACCGTGAAGGACAAAAGATCGAAAGAAATACAATATAAAACAAACTTCAACAAATAAGAATATGACATTTGTAGTTAGGACGAATGCACGCCAACGAAACTCGCCTCCCGAAGCTTTAACGACGATTATAACGAATAACGGAAAAATAAACAAGTTTGCGCGACGAGAGATGCTATCCTCGAAACTACCGAAACTACCCTCACACGCGCAGCGACAGTTTGGTGGTATTAAAAATAACACGATACTATTATATAAACATGTATATCTACATGATGTCGTAAAACTCAATGTCGATATTGCGAAATGAGATTCAGGACGAGATTTCGAGGCGAAAATCATTTCGGCACTCTCCTTTTTACGTTTTTTTTTCATTCGGCGAATAACCCCCGGGCGTCAATCAATCGATAAAGTCATACGGGCCGCAATCAAACGCCCGCCGCTACGATTTGGCGTGCATCGGACGAGGGCGCATCTGATCGGCTATATAAACTTTATTAATCAATAAAACGCATGAGGGATTTGTCGGATTAAAAAGTGTATGTACATATGTACTTTTCGACGCTGAATTTCATCCCGAAATTCACTTCCCCTATTGTTTTCATTGAATTTCAGGACATCGTGTGATATATATATATACCCATATACGCGTTATTTCATACGAGAATTAAAAGAATAACAATATATACGAGAGAAGGAAAAAAAACACAAATTGAGACGACGACGCGTAGAAATATGAATTTATTCGCCGTAGATATCGAGATTAAAATCATCCTACTTATTATGGAATGTATGAAACGAAGGAGGCCCGAGTCGACCATCCACCCTCAATATTCCTTCCCCTTTCTTCTATCTATCCACCAGCCTAACAACCGCGAGGAAAAAAAATAAAAACATATTGTAATCTATTGTAGATTGTTGTAGATAAATTATACGGTATACCGTACATTGTTACTTTTTGTCGACAATATAAAATACACAGATATATAAGTAATTAAATCATGACTATGTATTTAGTAGTAATGGACCACCCCGCTTTTGTATTATTCCACTTTACGTTTTTTCACGCGTCAACATCGCTGATCCGTTCTGCTTTTCGTGCAATGAAAAAGAAAGTTTTTTTTCCCGTATCTCAATCTTCCAAATATTTGGGTAAATAAATTAAAGTCGTTTTTTTTCTTTTAATTCACTTTTTTTTTTATTTAATGATACATAAACATGTCGCTGAGAGTTTGTACAATCGAATCGGATAATGGTTCTTAGCTTAATCATCGAGGAATACTTTATTGGCTAACTGCGGGAGTATTTGGCGATCCGACCACGTCGATTATGTCGGCTTTGATTTCCGGATCGGTTTTTGGCAAAAGTGCAGCGGGAATCGTTAGTGTCTGAAATCGAACAAGACGCGCGTTATCTTTTTTCGAGGTTATGATGGACGATGTGAATGATGTGTGTACAATTGGGTTAACAGAGGACATTATTTTGGCACCTCCATGGTAATTTTCAAATTATTCGGTTTTGTAACGTCCAAAAGTAGAGTTCAATTGCGAGACGGACTTTGCGTCGGACGCGAAACGTTTGTAGAAGAGAAAAATGTAATTTGCGAACCTTGCCGGGCGCCAAAGCTTCGTACTGATGCCTCAGCGATTGCAGTTCGTAGTCGCATGTTGCCAATGCGCTACGCAGCTCGTAATGCAAAACAATGTCGCTACGCAAATCATTGAACTGCTGACAAATTTGTTCCGTCGGCGGTGGATTCAAATCTGTGAAAAAAAAGCGAATGACAAAAATGATACGTCCAGCCAACAGTGGCGACACCGTTGGACACGGAGCATACCGCAGTGACGAGAGACATTGTTCGTACCAAGTTGCAGTTCGTTCAGCATTTGTTCGATGCCCTTCATTTTCTTCTGACCCAAACTACTCGGCAACTTGATCCGCTGGGATCTGAGCGTAGCCCCACTGTTCTTCAAGTCTGGGAACTTTATGCCCGCGGTTTCAACAACCTGCAATTTAACGGTCTAATCACGAGACCAGAGGAGAGCTATTATTCCAAAGCGAAGATGTAAGCGCAAAAAAAATTAAACGAAATGCCACGACGAGAAACGGTGGATGGAACTATCTACGAAGAGCGATCAGCCGAAATGTTAAATAGCGCAGCAACTTATTCTGATCCTGAGTTCTAAGCGTGAGTATTTCCTTCCATCCTTCTCTTACAACATTGCAAATACGAGGGTCATTTGATGTAAAAAATATGAATTGTAAAGAAATGAAACATAAACAACCGGCGCCATCTGCAAGCATTTTTTGAGCATGTGTAAGAGCTGTGTTACTCACGTGAGAAGAATCGGATTTGTTGGGTCGGTTTCTCGACGAGCTGCTGTTTTTCTTGGACGATTTTCTCTCGCTCTTTCTCGGATCCGTCTGATGATCAGCGGCCGTTATCAACTTTTGCAGATCCTGAGTCTTTCGATCCCTTTCTTTCTTTCTTTGTTCTATCTTCCGTAGTTCCGCCAGCAGCGTTTGCTCCTCTTCCACTTGCTCCGGCGTTCGAGTGAAGAGCTTGCGCAATTGTTCCTTGCGTCGTTTTTCATGATCAGCGTCGAAAGTGTAAATCTTTTCAGAGTGAGATTTCGCTCTTGTGAGAGCTCCGCAGACCTGGTAGTATCTTTGACAATAAAAAGAAAATGGGGTTAACCTCAAATGCACATGTATCGCACTGAAATTGGAGTAAAAATCATATGTAACTCGAAAAATTTATAAATATTGTCGCATCAACCACTTTGGAACCGAGAGTTTGTCTGTTTACTAGTGAATTTGAATTTTTGTTCGAATCTGACGATTAACGAATCTCATTATTTTTTGCGTTGTCGGTATGAATTTGTCTCCTTTTGACTGGCGTCGTGTATTAAAACTCCCGCTTTTAACGTCAGTGATAAGTAATGAGAATTTTTACCTCTCTTTCAGTTCTTCGACGGTCCTTTCGGGAAACTTTGCTCTGTCCCACCGATCTTTGATGATGATAAATCTAAGGTCGAATCTTCTGCACAATTCGAAAAGATGATCCGTCTCGGCTCGCGTCCAATTATTCTTTACCAAGTATTGCACATATTCGGCATTTGTGTATGTCGGTATCGGTACCTTTTTATTAAATTTAGCAAATGGATATTCCTTGCCAGCGTCGGTGACTCTGCGCCAGTGATAAAAAATTGCGCCGTCTGTTCTCGCAGGATTAGAAAATGGCGTCCATTTCCACGGTCTCACCTTCTTCATACCCAATTTTGCTCGCACTTGTTTATATCCGGTCCCGGTATCGGTAGGATATATAGGCGGTACGTCATTATTGTCTTTACACAATAGGGCAAACACTTCACGGTGCATTCCCTCGGGACGTTTTGGCACTTTGTAATCATAACGACGTTTGTTTTTCTTATCACTGCCTAATATAGATTCTTTCGTCAGTTCAGTGGCACTTGGAGCTTCGATGTCCAATATATCGCGAACATCAGCCATTGTCTTTCTGTCGTAAGAAAACTAATGTTTTTTGTGTCAGTAAACAAATCGCGGAGCTCGGTGAAATCCAGCTGACGCCGCTCCTCAACCCAAAACAATATGATTTGAGTAGCTTTCCAATCCCTACCCTTCGAAATTTTGCATACCACTCAGGTACCGTGTATAGTAACAAAAATTCACGCGTGGTGGTGCTGTATCTTGCCGCTTGGAAAGCTCAGTCGATAATAAGAAAAGCGTAACTTTTTTTCTCGGCTGGTCATATCTCTAAACAACCGGAAACGCGATTTGTTTATGTTCGACGTATTTCTCCTTCAAAAAAGATACAGTGTACTTTGGCACAACCTTATCGTACCGAAATAATATCATTAATTAAGAATATACAATAAACGATTAGATACTCTTATCTCGCAATTATCATAACCTTGTTTATCGTGTGACTACCGCGCTTCACATGGATATCCCATTTTCATCGTTTTGACGGCAATCATGTTGTTTTCGAGGTTATACCGTCACCTAAGAGAAAAATGGTTCAATGTGCAAGAACAAACGTCCCAAAGCGTACAATCGGCGCGGGATGCTGCTCTACGAGGTGGAATTATCGTTATAAGTTCCATCGTTGTCGTATGGATATCGATATTTCTCTACATCGCGTTTTATTACGCGTACATGCCGAGCATGTCGTACATGAGACCGATTCATCTGCAATTCAAGTGAGTTCGCGAATTGCGCAGTGTACATTCTCTTAACTTCATTTCAGGATTGTAATTCCGAAATAAATATACTTGAATTTCTGTTTCGCGATCAGATCCTGTGACGAGCAAAAAGGAATATGCAGTTTTCCATCGGCCAACGTACAGTTGACCAAGAAACAACAGATTCTCATGGTCGGTCAGCCGTACAAGGTTAATTTGTATCTGGAAATGCCGGAATCTCCCGCTAATAAGGCGCTCGGTAAGTTTAACAATCTCACAAGTACATTCTCAAATTTTGTCCCGCCATGACGACAGTTACATACTAACTTTCACCGGCGACGAATTTCACTTCCCCGCAGGAATGTTTATGGTGTGCGCTCAATTGAGAAGTCGCGACGGTTATCTCGTTGATAATTCTTGTCGACCCGCGATGTTACATTATCGCAGTACTCTCCTCCATCTTCTGACCACTTTTACATTCTCGCCGATGCTGATTTTCGGCTCGAGCGAAGAAAAACAGAACGTCGTGCTCGAGCTATTCGGTAACTTCGAAGAGGATCAAGTAAGTCGGCACATTTTTTATTTTTACAATTAAAAGAACTCTTTGCGCGATAAAATTTATCACGGCAGACTATCAAAGTACGCGTCAGAAAGAAACAACAAAAAATTAACTCTGTTAGAAAAATGTTGGAAAAATTGATTCTAGAGTTTTAGAATGTTTGGGTCTGAAGGGATTTTTTTTTCGTTTTTTCTCGTCAGAGTCATCCGGTGACGATTGTACACGTGGAAATTCAATCTCGCCATATAGAATTCTATTCGGCCTCGATTGGAATAAACGCTCATTTGTCCGGCCTCCGTTATCTGATGTTTCATTGGCCCATTCTATCTGCCATTGTTGGCATTGGTACAAACTTATTTTTCATAGCGCTCATCTGCATACTGTCTTACTTGCATTTTGCTCACGAAGAACAGTCGCCGGACAACGGATTCAGTTATGAGAAAGGTGATACGGAAGAAAAAGATCGAAAGTCGGACAGCGATGGTGAGTATTACGCGCCGGCGTCATGTTTTATTTCTCGAAATGTTACTCAAAGATATACAAGGTTCATGTTGATTTATCTGATAGTCTGAAGAAGGCAATAATGTGGATGGCCTTGATCTTGTATACGTATATCGTCGTGATCGAGTAATTGGGTCAATATTTCTCCGAAACCTCTTAAATATGAACGATTCTGGGAGGTACAATCTCAAAAAAAAAACGAGAATATATAGCAAATCTTAAGTACTTAGCGATGGTATAAAAATCTGGGAGACTCGTCATGTCCAGGTATATTGATTATAGGTAGTAACAATATGAAAAAGTTATAAGAAATTTTCGAATTTAATGGACTGCTGGGATTGGAATTCGGTCTTGCTGGGATTGTGCGCCTAAATATCCTTAAATCGTAGATTCCCGATGAAATTCCAAGGCAAAAAGTGTACGGACGAAATTTAGCTCGACTATCTCTTGATGAGTTATTAATTATCAAAGTTCAGTGAATCAGACATGCCAGACGATTCGGCGGATCTTCATGATTCTTTATTCAAGAAATGAGATACGTAAACTCGTTCCTTTTCACTCTTGTATCTTCCCCTCTATGCTCATTTTTCATCATTATCTTTCGGAGGCGCCGTGCACCCTAATTACTACTTGGAACCGCTCCAAGGTCAAGGTTATCCTTCGGGTATGACACGGGTGGTGTCCACTTCGGGCATGAAAATTCCCAATTTCAATCATGTTGTCGCGATTGTCTTCGTACATTACGTTTTTTTTACTCGTTCGTTAATATCGTTTTTCAAGCGTCCTTCGACTCTTCGTCCTTGGAGGATGCATCGTTTATGGAGGCAATGAAACCCAATGAAGGACCAGCAACGTCGTCAAATCCAACGAACGAATCTCGTTTCATACAAGAATATCGAACCGACTGAGATCGCGCGGATGGGATCGTTCATCGCAAAATTGAGTATGTACTGAAATATATATATATATATATTTGGCTTGTTGATTGAATATTATTGATTGTTGCTGCTTCTGTCGCTTTTGAATACATCTGTAGGACATGCTTTGCGAAAAAACAAAACTTTTTCTACCAAAAACACGTTACGTAATGATGAACGATTTATTATCGTAAATATTTTATCACATAACCTCACTTTTCACCTTAACGCGATTCTACGGATAATCTCGGGTTTTTATAAACGCGTTTCTGCATTTTCCTGCTATCCTAAAAACGGTATGGAACTAAATTCATGTCCCCTTATTCACGAGATAAACTTTTGATCACGAAAGATCCGATAAAAATATCATTCGTTTTGTTCGATGGTTCGGAAATAAGAAAGAAAAATTCTTTCGCAGAAAACGCTTCACGTAAATCGTCGAGCAACGAGGCTTGATTGAAATGCTGCTGATAATCGCATATTAAAATCGCTGTTGAATTATCTCTCCCGAGAATCCAATACCTCTGAGCAATAAATTAACATGGAGTCTAGCAGTGATTTCGGCGGAATTTAATCCCGAGGCTTTACGTCGCTGTTTCTGTTTTTGAAGACTGGTTCCATCATTATTTTATACCTGTAGCTAAACGCTCATTCGCCAGTCGTGAAATTTTACCTTCCAAGTTATGTTGATTCTCGACAATGCTTCAGGCCACTCTCCTGCCAACTCTGGTTGACTTTGATGCCTGTGCGAAAGTTGTTTCTAAATAAAACAAGCGCGTTACTGACGATAGATACGAAGAGTCACTAAAGTATTCGAGGCTCACTGCGCACGACGGCGACTTTGTCATTTTAATCTCGGTTTTGAAATTAAACTACGAATCGTCTGCGTTAGATCGGAGTCGGAAAAAAAGAAACAACCGATAAACTGGGGAAAAATACTGGGAAAGCGAGGGAATTATTTGTCACGCATTTTTTTTTACATTTGCATATCTCAATAACTTTATTGAATGAAAATCAAAACTGAAATAAATCCTTAAAGTTACCGTAAAGATAGAAAACGCGAATGACGAAATTTCACCACATTATTCGTAGAAAAATGTCGTTATCACTCCAAAGTCAAGTAATATCGGAAACAAATTTGAAAATTATATCACGAGGCTTTTTGTAATCACAGGCTCATTTGAATCTACGTTTTTTTACGTCCGCGTATGCCCTCGCCCAGCAGAGCCAATCGCCGAATGTCGTTTCGACCGTGAATTTCTAACGTTCCAAAAGTAACCAAGAAAAATGATTAAACCGAGGTGTCGGACGGGAAACACTTACGCCGAGATTGCACACTCGTACGTGCGAAATTACGATTTCTTTTTTCGCAAACACTCGCTCCGGGAACCCCGCTGGGAGACCAGCGAGTATCGACTTCCGGTTTCGCAGGAATTTCTATTAAGCCAGACTGACGATTTGCGCGAAAAAAGCATGCCTCAAAGTATCGCGGTAATGAGAGTAAACTCTGTTCGACGAAAGAAAATACCACGTTTTTATAAACAAATTTCGTGTATATCCGGGAAAAGGAAAAATTTAATTTAACAAAACGAATGAGATACTTTTCTTTCGTATATATATATATTTATTATTACTACGGCATATGCTGTTATTTCCCCAACGTTATTCTCATAATGAAAGAGTGACAACATCACGAATGTCTGTGCGGGGGAAATAAAATTTCTCAGGGTACAAGAACGTTGCTAGTACAAATGTTGCTTTACAAGATAGAGAACTTTCATGGCTTTGCAATTGAATGGCTTGCTGTACGCGAAAACACGATGCTGTAGCGAGAGGAAACCAGATTTGTATCTCCTTCTCTCATTCTCTTTTCCTCTCTCTCTCTCTCTCTCTTCCTTATTCACTAATGCCAGGGATGCTGCCAATGCGTACAATGAACCGGTTTTCTGACTTTAACCACCCATTGTAGCGTCTTTTCTTCTCTCTCTCTCTCCTTCTCTCTCTCGATCTCTCCGTTTCTCTCACATACGCGATTTCGTTCCTCGCCTCGATCTTTCTCTTTTCTTTGATTCTTCAAAGAGCTCGAGTGAGAATTCGTGTGGTTTGCTTGTGTTTTTTCTTGGCTCGTTACCGAAGATGCAGACAGGTGTGCAGCATCCGAGGCGAAAGCATCTATATAGCCTTTCTTTCGCTCCGAGCGACTGTTGTATTCATTTACCACGTCGTATCTCTGTTTTTCGTGGGCACAAAGTAAATCCCCCCGTTTTGCCCAGAGCCGCGAAGCTTCGTTCATGTTTTGAGGAAAAAATTTCATACGCCGCTTGAAAACACCGCGCTTGTACAAATATCGCGGTTACACTCGGCTTTTCGCGTTGAATCCGCTGAAATCCGTCGGAATTTTGGACATCGTCAGTCTTTTTTGCGAAACGACACGTCTCGGCCGTTCGCCGCGTGATTTCGTTAATTTCATCGCGTTGTTTCGTTCATTTCATGCGCGATAAATGTACGTCCGAGTAATCATTCAAAATGATGTAATTTCAATGAAAAAAAAAAAAATTCCCGGTCAATGTTACGAGACGAAGTTATCCGAGGTTCGATAATTATTAGCCAGGCGACGGTACAAAATTCACTCCCGTTGGTAGATTTTTATGTACTGGTCAGCCGTGATCGGCACCATCAAATTCTTAATATACGATAATAGAAGCACCATATTAGTTTGAAAAAATGAGATCGATTAATAGCTGGAATTCAATTAATACTAATATTCACAAGATTAAAGATACACAAGTGCTATTTTGATCGAAATAAAACGAAAACTGTAGGTGGACCTTTTTTTACCTTCGAATAGAATACGTCGCGCACCGAGCTGACATTATCCGGCCCGAGTAGATTTCTATCAATAATCAACCGTAAAATTCAAGCGCATTATTTCAGCGCAATTAGCAGTGAGATAATCTTTATTTCGATTTTTCTTCTCAATCTTTTTATATTCCATAATCGACCGGTTTTAAATCGTCGACGGTCTTAATGGAATTTAGGAAAATCCGGGATTTAATGGTTCATAGCTTTTCGCAGAGGGATCGAGCAAACGTATGCAGATATGTTATAACTAGACTTTTGGCAAGGTCTGCTCATGCATATTTTATGCATGCACGAAGCGAAAATTTAAGCTGACTGGATATATAACGTTCGGTGTATGTGTATATAGCGAGGAAATCTATATCCCTACAGTCAGTCTGCCATGTGTTTTTAATCCCGAATTATCTCATAATTAAATCGTACACTATCGGGAGAAAAAGGGACACGGGAAAGGAGCAAGGTGAGAACGAAAAAGAGCGAGCGCGAGAGGAAGATAGAGGCAAGATTTTCGTCAAAACCAGGGGTGACGATAGGCTTTGAAACTTTGTCTCTCGGCTCGAAATCCCAGGTCTGGCTAAATAGATTACGAAAATTTATGACATCTTCGTTTGAATTTCATCTTAATAAGTGGAAGCTCCGCATCCGGTGCTTATTTCGTTCATCGAACTATAAACGAGTAAAAATAAATTATTTAAACATTACAATTACTGTAACAAGATTACAGAGCAACCGGGAAAAAAAGTTCGCGCAAAGCCGGCGAATGATGGTATTTTTTCGAAAATGTTTATGTCAAAGTTGGACCGAAATTATCAAAGAAATTAAAATTATTGCGGAGTAGGATATTTAAAAAGCAGAAGGGAATGGGACGAAGTAAAAATCGAGGGGTTTCTGTGAAAAAGTTTATTTTAATGTAAAAGTAATATAAAATAGTGATGATATTTTGGGGCTTGAAGACAGGATTAGTGTCAGGCTCTCGACGAATTTACGTGGAATTACCTGTATGTACCATATACTGTAATAATCCGTACAGGAAAGTTTAACGCCATAGGATCGCTGTAACGATCTCGCGTTCGCCTATCTCGTGTTTTGCCAGGCATCTACCACCGAAAATCCATACATCTGGCATACATTTATCCTCGTATCCCTTTATCGTACATGTATTCCGGCACACCGGAACAACAAAAACGGATCGGCTAACATTTCGATCAATCGTGGTTGAGAACGATCGATCGGAGAATAAACAACACTCGTGTGTTTTCCGCCATTCGAGCCCATTCGTATTTTTTTCCATCCAGCTCTTCAAATTTTCGCCATTCCAAAAAACATAACTATTCGTGCGTGAAATCGATACCTCCATGATTTTTTGTATACATCCATGAGCAGGCGGTAAACATGCAATATGTTTTTTTTTTCAAAACGAAACTTCAGTATCCAATAAATACGATGCGAATCAAATCCCAGACGAAACGAATACGTGTTTTTTTACGCTTCTTTTGAGTGTTAAATGTTTTGCAGCGATGAATTAACTGTTTTCGTGAAATCCTACATGGTTTGCTGCAAACGTTTTTTCCAAAAACGCGGAAATATCGAGATTCATCGAAATCCCCTCAATATTTATCGCGAAACTATTGCACGAGCCAGACACAGGAGCAATGACGATAAAAAACATAATAATAATTATTATTATATTTCAAACGTTCATTACGAAAATTTTGAATTCAAAATTCGTTGGAAATATATTTGTTTTCTCCTTCAAGTATATTTTCAAGTGTCACTTTGTAAATGTTTTTCGATGGAGCATTTTATTCGCGCGTCGCTCATCCCTGCTGTAATTTTGTCCGGAAAAGACCGTAGTACAAAACAGTTCACGGGTTGCAAACTTTTTTTTACGCTGGAAGAACTTTTCACCGATGGAATGCAATAACAAAGCTTGAGGAAGTTTCAGCTTCATTTCTATCCCTGAAAAATTCTCAACGAACAGAGCTGTATGCACGAATAGCTCCGGACGCATCACCGGGGAAAAGGTTTTCCGTAGAAAGAAAAACTTTCGTTTTTCCAACTGATGAACATGCTTTGTACATGCTTTCCATCAGACAAAAGTGGAGGCTGTGTGTGTTTTAATTAAGTCGTTGTTATGAAACGATCGATGATAAAAATTTACTAATGAAAATGAAGGATATTGGAGAAATTGAGTACTCCGAGAATGCTATCGGTGATTTTTCCAAAAATATTCTTGTCGAACTGTTCATCAGAGTTTTCCTAAACAAATGTCCTGGATTATCACAAACTTTCTACAGTCTCGAGGGTTAATTTGATGATCGAATTTAATCATTAAAGCCTCGATTGATCGTGCTGGATCTTTTTTTCCGAATCTTCTGTTTTCGATGAAAAATTCATTTGAACTGTCTTTCGAGTTTTGTGGGTTTCCTCAAAAGCTCTCTGAATTTTCGCATGAGAGAACTTGACAAAGTTTCGTGAGTCAATGCATAATTAATCAGAAAAGGTTGAATATCGTATGTCCTTTCCCTCAATCATACCCGCGTATACTCTTTTTTTAATCGCTGACCCGCGTGAGAGATTATCCAGGTGCCGTTGACGATCGAGGTGGAAAATATCGTGGGATCCGAGGCCGAGCACGAAATAGTGAAATGAAAAAAAAAATTGTGAAAATTCGTACGATCGAAAAACCGGATAAAGTCGACGAGTACGTAGATTGAACTTTGAAGCTTCATTTCGACGATCTTATTTTTTTCGGGGCAATATATTCTACGGTAGATTGTTCAGCTTATTGTCCCATATAACTCCTGAATGCCAGTGTTTTATTTAATCCTTTTATTTTTCATCTGAAATTATTAAACAGAATGCCAAGTTCTACATATGGTTTCGCAGTAAAAAAGACGCAAAGCGACTGCAAAAAGCTCTAATTACGAAAGTCAGGGAAAGGCGTTATTCTCCCTTACCTGACCGAAATATACAGGGAATTTAATGACGATTTTTCTTTTTCTCGCCGCGCAAGAGTCACATTGGTTTTTCGCTGCTGGTTCATTAAAGTGAGTCTCGTTTAGTTTTATAAAAATAAAAACCTGCCGGTATTTTCACAGCAAGTTTTCTACTCCTACGTGAAACATGACAAACGTATGCAGTGAGTGGATTAAATCGAGGTGAATCAATCAAAGCAGAAGATTATTCATCGATTATCGTTTTGTTTTATCTTACTTTTCTTTACAATCGTCAGTTCGAATTTCGGAAAGTATGTTTCTGCTGTAAATCCAATTTCGAAACGTCCAAAATGTTTCCAATCACTTCCCGTTGTATACATGTACATATCATATATCCTGAATCGAGTACACGTTATTACCGAAATACGCGGTTTGTTTATGTCCAAGAAAGAGATTACGGCAAAGAGGAAAAGACAGCAAGGCAGACGGAGGATAAAATTGGCGTTCAGCCAGCTAATTGCGCGGTCTGGAGGGCAGACGAGCTTCATACGTCTTTGCCAATGTACCGTGGTACGGTCCATTACTGTACCAAATATATTATATACCTTCACGACAAATATATATATATTGAACATATTTACACACACGAATATACATGCACACGGAACAAAAGCTCAGTTATTCTCCCCTGAACTCATTAGGAGTACAGCTGAAGATGCGTCCAAGCCACAAAGACATTTGCACCCATACGTTGATGCTGCAGTTGATTGAAAACACTTTGGTCTTATTGACGTTGCGAGACAATTCGATAAACAAAACTTTCGAGCGAACATGAATTATGAAATCGCGCGATTATAGAAATCTCCATGATTCTGTAACGATTCGAGCAATTTATTTTTCGAAATGCTCACCGTCGCCGTCGTTTATATTTATCCCACATGAGATACTTTAAAAAACATAAATGTTTCAACAACTCGATTATTTTGTGTCGGCAATTATTATGGAGATTTATAATCAGAAAACAATGAAATAGTGAACATAGCAACGACGCGTGCGGCAGTAAAAAATATTACAGTTGAAAGAAACATATGTGACGTGGTACAATTGATATCCGTGCGATGGCGCTTCAGTACAATGACGCGTCGTAAGGGGGCTCTCCGCTGGAATTTTCCCGCAGGATTTCTCTCTGAGAAACGGGCTTGCAGCGCTGCGCATGCGCTATAGATCCGTAGTGAAGTTTATCGGCGCCAGAGGGCGCCATAAACCCTCCGGCTGGCGTCTAGTGTATTTTCTTCTCGGTAGCAATAACTGACGTACAAGACTGAAGTATAGTTGCAAGAAATACTCTACACTCACGATGATTATTCGACGAATAGAAGAACTAATTGACATTATACAAGCATTCGACGAATATAATGCGAAATTATACCTACAAACGTTACGGAAGCCGCTGGAAGATCGCGAGATCGGTGAGGATGGTTGATAGTCACTGGTCCGTAAGCGTGGCCCCGGATTCCTGGACCGGTTAGGTAGGCAGCAGCCACCGGGGAGTCGGTGTTTCTCCTGAGCCTGCTCTCTCTCTCTCTCTCTCTCTCTCTCCCTTTCTCTCTTACCCCTTTGCCCCCTCGCTCTCATCTCACGTACCTGCGCCACTTGCCTCGGGTCCTTCACGAGTTTGGAATACGGCCGCGCTGCAGCAGTGGCGGCGATCTAATTCGACCTCTCTTTCTCTTCTCTCATATTCTTCGTATCCTTTTTCTTACTCAACCTCCAGACCGCACCACTTGGACCCATGATCATCAGCGTCCTTTCTCCCTTCTTCTTCTTCTCAACAGTCTCTTCCTCTCTGACCCTTCCTCTTTGCTCTCTCTTTCCTTCTCTCCCTCTTTTTCCGTGGCTCTCGAACTGGCTACAGGTACTCTTACCGCAGGTCCCCACTTCAACCATGCCAAGTCACGTACATAATCGTCATCCTCGTCGCACTTGCGAGTGTACTCCCCTTTTCTTTTTTATATCTCGATCTTTTTTATCGACTCCGGTCGCACCATCGCACTCGACGGTGAAATCAAGGGAGAGTCTGAGGAGCACAGGAGGGAGGGAGGACGAGCAAAGAGCGTGGTGATGCTCGCCCGTATCTGTTTACCCGAAGCCCCGCACGACAGGTGCCAGTGGCGAACGCAACGAAATAATGACCATCGGTATTTATAGGCGCTATAAGATGAGTAGCCAGGCTATATATCTTCATTCTACGAACAATCGTATTTTTGCTTTTTTTTTTCTTTTCGTTACACGGATGCATTATGTATATTTCGATTATTACATCCACGTTCATCGATCGACTGGTTCATGCGGTGGCGGGTCGTTACGTAACGTCGGTACGAGGGGGTTTAAAATTACTCAGGTATTCTAGTTGCGAGGGAAAAAAAAAACACTAATGCGGTAGCGGTTGATGTAATGATTAGTTTTTCATGTCCATAATTGTGATGCGTGTGGTGGGTTTCTTTTTGGGAGGGATCTTTCTCGGTCTTTCGGTCCTTGACCCTTTTGAAAAAAAAGGCAAACCGCGTTTTGCAGCCTACTCCGTTGCTCGCTGAAAAGACACCGATCAAATTTCGTGCGCATTCCAAATTTACTTACTCAAGGAAAAATATCAATCGCGTGTAGGTTTTGGAATACAGCAAATTTCAACAGTAACAACATTTTGAAGTTATTGACAAACTGGCGAAATAGAAATTTCCAAAATATCTAGAAAATTTCGTTTCGTTTTGACGAAACATTTGCAATTTTCCCAATTTAGATCGTGCATGCATGCCCGCGTGAGGTCGATTCAGCCGCGTGCGAATATGGGATAAGTTATCGTCACCCACCCGCACGAAAATAGCTACACACATATGCGATACGCTTTCGCACCATTCCGCGCTTATGAGAAATAATAATTCCGAGAGTGTCGGTTGAGGAAAAATGATTTAAAAAATTCGGAAAAAGTTCTTGATTCCACATCCGAAATATGGACCCCTTTTCGTAGATCCTGTACCGGTAGAATGAGGCTGTATACGCTCCGGGTAGATTATAATATAGCTCAGACCCTGCGCCGGCGAGAAGATATATACGCGTTATCTCTGTGAAGAGAGGGTGACCGAGAATCTTTGTGGTTTCGTGTGCCCAAGCCACAAGCAGACCTGATTTCGTAAAAGCCGGAGAGCGTGAATCGCCGACTGAAACTCTCGAGATTCAAGATTTTGTTCGACTATGTGCGAGTACACCTGCTCGCGAGGGAAGACGATGGGATGGAAACCCTTCTCGTTTCATCTTCGTTTTTGTGGGTGTCTGTATGCGTGTGTGTGTCTGTGTCTGTGTGGTATATAAGGTATATACGAGCCCCTTTCTCTATACAAATTCAGCATGGGCGTCGATGCCTTATTTACTTAATAATACGAGAACGAAGCCGGTTAAGCGAGACCCGATGTAATTTCGTATACAAGAGGAAGACCAGAATGTAAAAAGCCGCAAAGTCACAGTAACTTTCCTCTCAAATCTCCCGATCTTTTGACGCCCTAACCTCCTCAAGGTCTGTCTTTAACTCTTGCCCCAAAGTACCGCCTTTTTTCTGCTCTTTTTCCCACGAAATCATTCTTCATGCGGATTCCATCCAGATACAGCGCCACCTACGGTTTTCGAAACACTTGGCATCGATTTTTCGAAATTGTGAAGAGGAAAATATGTAACGCCGAATGAATGTGAAGATAGGGGAAATTTAGATTTCTGTTATCCTTTTGTAATCTTTTTACCATTAGAGGGGAAAACGTTGATCCCACGTTTCCAATTATTGGCCGCCCACAGCGTTGGAGAACGTTCGCTGTGTGAGTTCATTCGTGTTCACGTTGTGTGTCTGATGATTGGACCGATGTTTTATCAATATCACATGTGATATTCAGGCAGTATTTCTCTTCTAACAAATTTAAAATAAACTTCTCTCTTCTCTTCTAATCACGTCGATGGAATGTTTTGATTAATTAAACGTTTCCTGAATGCCTAATTTTATTAGTCTACGGCACATGGCGATTAATTGTTCTGTCTAGACGGTCTATTTGGGATGGCTGTAGTTCATAAAGGAAACGAGAAATGGAGAAAAAAGAGAAAAATTCGAGTCGAGAATCGTACAAGATACGGAAATTGCCATTTGTTATGTTCATAATTTGTAGAACTTGCAACTGGATAAATTTGGACTGATTTTTTTTTTCAGTCTCGCTACCGTAACACCATTTTATTCCGAATTTTTGATATAATAATAAAAAAAGAATTTCCGAAATTTCAAACTCCATAAAAGAATGCGCATATTTCATACCTTTCAAAGTTAAACTTTGCTACTTTAAAGATACCTTGAATCTGAATAATGAAACTGATTCATCGATGTACATACATATAGAAATCGAGGATTTTAGATTTTTTCTTGCCGATGCTAATTTTCATCTCCCTCCAATTCAATCTTCGCTTAATGCTCGTACCACAGAGTTCAACCTCGAATTCCGAGTATAGAATTCTCGCCAGGGATCGAGGCTATGGTACGCGGTAATGGATGTATAAATTTGGTGAAAATCAACAGAGAGATTCCGAGTTTATGAACTTTTCAAATTTTCGACCGATATTTCAACATTGAGGGTTTGCGAAAACCCCACGATGTTATCCTAGAAAATAGAGTGAAAATCTTTAAATTGCACGCTGAGCGAAGAATTGAGATAAAGCGACGACGAGATTCGCGCATTTCATGCAACGCACTGATAAATCATTAAAAGATATTTTTAAAGATGTCATTGCACAATATTATTCAAATTGCTATAAATTCATGAATCAATACGACGTAGTGTTTGAAACATCCGCAGTGAAAACACGTTTCAAGAAACGCTGCGACAAATCGATTTAAATGCATCAAACAATTTAAAACAATAATACATTTTTATCACACACGAACAATACCGATTCGAGCATTCAAACTTTCTCGAAAAAAACAATTGGTCGGCTCCATTCTTTTTATCGGAATTTTCGAATAAATAAAAGTGCGCTTTTATCACTCGTAATAAAACGATGTACATAGAGTGCATAGACACTGTGTATCCTTCAAGATCATATTTCAGCTGTGCCACAATTTTCGTGACTGTGATTTTTTTTTTCACATTCTCAATCATACACTTTGCCTCACGACTGAAATTCTTTGCTCGATAAAAATGTAAATGTTGCAGAAAATCCACGATGTGCCAGAGCAAACGAACGCTATCGATGTAAAAATGATCTGCTACGTTACGTATATGTGTATATAAATATATTCCTCGATATTTCCCATCAATTTCTCAGGTCGTGTTTCCCCAATGATGTTTTTTTTTTTCCACCGAGAACCCATCACAGGACGATATTTCTCATCGTGAGAAACGAGGTATATCAAACTGCGTTGGGAGAATCGAGCTCTCGAGATTGAATGGTATGACGAATGTAAGAACTACTTTCGTGACAGACTCGTCTTATTCTTGTCACTGCTATTTCCCCTTTCGCGACGACACACCGATTGGAAAAAAATTACGACGTAACAATGAAATCCATTTCCACTAGCGTGTATTCCGAGCGACTAATTGCGAAACCCGGTTTGTTAAGGATGTATCGCACGTCTCGATACTATAAAAATATGAAAAAAATCGGTCGTATTTGAGATACAATCATTTTCAGTAGTAACAATAAGAAAAAGATATTAAAACCTTGTTGAAAAAAAAACGTTTGAAAAACTTGTGCTCAATTTCACTTCACAAGCGGTTTAGTTCATACAGCCTCAAATAAAACAAGGAAAAATGGTATCTCGAAATGCCAAAACAAAATTTGAAAAAATTCAATTGTATTGAAAAAAAATTAACGAAACTTTACTTTCGTCGTTCAGTCGTCTTCTCGGTCTTGAATTAATTTTCGTTTCTTACGACCGAGGATGACTTCCTTCGATAAAATTCCAATCGGAGTAATCGATACTCGACGAATTTTGCTTTGATTTATTTCGAGCGTTAACGAATTTCTATAAAATTTTCAACGAAAAATTGAGTATTCGCTTTTGGTGGATATGCATCTGCTGCTGTGCGCGAGTCCCCTCGATCAATATCAGGTCGGAAGAGACGCGAGGAGAAACTGCGAGAAGCGACTGTTTTACATTCACACATATATACGAATCAAACTCTGGACCCCGACTGCAATAAATGTATTATGCTGATTTTCCGACAACTCATCGGAACGTATGCACATAATTTAGTTCCAACAAAAAAATTATACATCACCATGCCATCCTAGGAGATGAAACAAATTTGATCTTGCTTATTCGTCATTTACTCAATAATGATGAAAATTAATATACAAGATTATTGATTATACAAGTTTGCGCTCTGCTATAGAATCAAATTATTGGAACGAGGCTCTTTTGAAACTACAGACGATTGGAACTGATAATTCATTCCAGGCTTCAGCGATGAAACATGCATCGCGTTTCAAAATTTTATTAAAGTTCGAGCATCGAAAAATCATTTCACTGATTACAGAAAACGGTCTTGTCATCGTCTATTTTACATGATCATATATAGATCGAAAATACTGCTTTTTTAATTTACAATAGATGATATGCAGTTTAAATGTCTAGACGTGTATTGAATTACATTCAATTGGGATTGGCGACGACTTAATTGGATACATCTTTTGTAATTATTGAAAAGACAGAATAATTCATTACCCCTGGGCTTTATTCATACATGGATACTGGTAGAAAAAAAAATATTGGGACGTAAATATAAGTTGGACAATATTCCAGTAATGTTCAACGTTAAATAATTATTTTACGGTGAACTATCGCTGCACATTTTTTTATTTTTATTCTCCAATATTCTTGAGTCGCCATTTCGTAATGACAAACGGATATGTCAATCCCTGCAATTCGATTGTGCGAAAGGGGCAAAAATGATACTGAGCAGCTGCAGCATCCGGTTTGTAAATACATTTGCGACAACTAAATCACGTTCGTGCAGTTCAATAAGCTTTCAACGTTACTGCTTTTATAGTTCCATGAAAAGACACATGAAAATCACAGAGTTAATTTCACTAAACCGATACTCGAGAATGACCAAATCATCGTGTCATGGAGAATGAACACATTCGTGTGCAATCTCACGTTTCCCTGAGATGAAAGTGGAACAGTATGATGCTGGCGATTAGATCCCAGTGAGATTAAGTATATAATTAGAGATATATGTATACACATATATATATATATATATATATATATGGCGCTTTCGTTGATTAACTCTTGCCAGGCCAGCTCGATCTCTTGTTCCAGCCTGCGGAAAAAAACTCGAGGCTTTGAGGGAAGGAAAATGATAGCGATGAGGAGGGTTTTTAAAAGAAGAGCTTGTTTCCGTCTCGGAAAGAGCCGAGGAGGAGGTTTCACCTCCGGCCAGTACTGCCAGCGATGATATCTTTTAAGTAAACGTTTACCCTCTCATAGAGGGCGCTCAAGAAGCAAAGACCGTAAATGCCTCAATGTATACGTATGCATATACGACATTTCGCGCTTAATCGATCTAATGACTCTACATTATCTTATCTCTTTTTTTCTTTTCATCTTTCTACACCGTGGAGAAGCCTTCGTTTTTCTCTTGGCGCTGATAGACCAAGAACACATTTTTCCCCGTCACTTCGTGTCTGTACAGTCGAATAAACTTTTAACGCGAGGCTCGATGACAAATTTCATGAAACTCTACGAAATTAACGTGAATCGAAGTTCACCACGTCTAATAACTTGATTGCAATTCTCAAATAATGGCGTGAGGAGGAAAATAAAATAATTTTCATGCAAAAAATACACGCACGCACACACACTTGACCCTCTCGTGACTCTCGAAGACGAACGCTGCCTCGGTAATCGAGACAACGAACAAAAGGTCGTTGGATAAGCGACGAAAGTTTTGCTTTACACAAAATGTTCGCTATTTGCGAACCTGTGAAAATACTTTTGCGAAGCAATGTCCAAGATTTGAAGATGAAAACTTTCTCAAAGTGTACAACTTTGTGCCAGAAAACCTTGACAAATTTCGTAAGATATGCTTCAGTCTCATTATTCAAAAGGAAACTAACAAAAAGTAATCCATTTAATCATCGAAACCAGTTACATAATCGAGCAAGTTGATTATACTCGAACGGTAGCTCCAAGAACTCGAAAATTTCCCAAATGTATCTAAAAACGAGAAACTAGATTTGTAAATTAACACGAAAGGCGTTTGAAGATTAGAATCACAAGTTGAATGAGTGGTCGAATTTTGTTTTTTTTTTCTTTGATTTAATACGTCACGTTTTCCCAAGAGCGTTAAAGCCGTTTTGACTCGAAGAAATTAATTGAAAACCTCAAGATGTAAAGTATAATTCATTTTCCATGGAGCACTTTAAATGTACGTTTTGTGAATACAGGCTTTCGGGTGCTGCGAACGCTGTTTGAAAGCGCGCGGATAACGTCTACTAACGAAGAACTAGCTGTAAAAAGACGCCTCTTGTACTCCTGTCAACCCTTGAATTCTCCGCGTAATCCGCTTTAACCTTCTCTCAATTTAGCAAAAAGCCTCGGAAAAATACCTTAATATCTCGAAATGCTCCAACCTGACAAGCGTGCACAAAACGCCATGGTAAAGACCGGTTTTTTCCTTTCGAATGAAAATCTCTTTTTCCGTTTCCGATACGATTATGGAATACGAAATAAGCGCATCTCGACATTTGCGGTTCACGCCGCTTTCAACCTACCGTCGGTATTTTTCCTGCTGATCTTTTGAAAACGTCACTTTTTCATCGCAAGTTGTCGATCACCATTTGTTTTTGATTAAACAACTGAATAACATTTCGATTGAAGATCAATAGAGCAATTGGAGTGGAGCTTTGGAATTACGATAATTCCTTGAGTTTCGGAGCAGAGTTTTTTCGCGACTTTTGGAGTATTTTTTTCTATCGAAGAAACTATCAATATCGGGTGAAAAAAAATGGTTTTTCATCATCAGTTACGGAAACGGAATCGTGAAAATAAATTGCGCGTGTGATAGACCGAGTATCGGAAGAATGAAGACGAAAACATTGATGGGATTGAATCACGGATCCGATCTAAAGTCGATACGATCTGAATCGGCTCATATTCAACTATCTCTCTAATAGCAACACATCGACTACCATTATGGACCATCATGATGATATTCCTGTGTGCTGCTGTGAAATCTTTGCGTTTCCCCAATGGAGCAGCCGCAGTCCGGTACATTTCTGCTACAGAGTATACATTTTTCGTTCCATCTCCTTCACACTCGTTCTTCCTCCTCCCTCCTTCGATCTTCGTTTCCCCCCGGGGTACAAACGAGAATCGAGAGGCTTCTTCTTCGTGCAAGATATAATACAGCATCTTCCATCATCCTCTTCCCTTCCGTTTCTTTCATTCTTCTCATGGAAGAACACACAGCTGAGAGAGACGTCGGAGGAGATGGAAAAAGGTACACGGGAAGGAAAAAACAACGGCGCGCTCGGATCGGCAGACTCGCAGCAGCCATTAATTTCGAAAAACGAGGAACAAAGGAGCATATACCTGCGGATAACTCCTTGTTCCTCTGGTCGATCATGCTCTTTTTTTCTCGTTTTTTCTTATTTCTATAGCCGTTTTTTCCCATCGTATTGCTTCCCTCTCTATCCGTCTCGTTTCCCCACCAGATTCGCAATCATTTCTCCGAGAACATATTTCCTCCTCCCCACCATGTGGCGTACGCGCGCACGACCATCTCCAACCTGTATGCACTTTGCTGTACGCGATACACGAGATGGCACACGGAGTAAGAATGCACTTCTCGCTTGTAGATCGTTCTCGAGAGTGGTCCGTGAGGAGTCGCGCGACCGGTGCACTTTGCGCGAGGGACCGGTCCAGTTGGTTCGAGACGCAGGGACGGAGAGAAAGGTGAGGCTGGAGAAACAGAGTATGTAGCAGCTGAAAAGCCAATGAAAGATCCAGATAGGTTGGACGGCAGACGCGAATACAGATACACGAGACTTCTTCGTGTATCCCGAGGTCGACGAGTCAGCCTTACTGTAAATTACTGATTATCCTTCTTCGCTTTAAAAACAAAAAAAAACGATTCGTCCCAACCGAGGACCCAATGCCGGCGAATTCTCGCCAAAAACGACTTCAACGACGAAATCTTTTTATTCGCTAGCACCGCAATAACGATCGTTGGCGACGCGAAATTTCTCCTTTTCCGATCGATGAGATTTATTCCCGATAAAATTATGCGTGATCCAAAATGGCTGCTCGCAGTCTACCCCGCAGTATTTTTCACTCCGACTCACCCTTAGCTCGAAGAACAATTGCATCAAATGACGCATATAGATTATACGCAATGCGAATAGTTCAACATTTCGCGTTTCCGCTTGGTTTTGAAAACAAAAAAAGCTGCCAATTTCCGAAATTAATTTTCGAAAACCTTTAGCGCTATTTGTGCTCGAGGTTTTTGCCGCAGCGCTTCCGACTCTCAAACAATGAAACGGGACGTAAAAAAGATTCAGCAAAAGTTCGTTACCGCAACGTAAACTGTGGGCAAAGTTTTTTTTTGCACAAAATAGATCAGTAAGATAACAGCATCGTAGCGAAGCGATTATCGGAGTCTGTAGGGTGCTGAGATAGACGATGAAACAGCGAAAAGGTCCATCGATGGCCGCTGACGCAGAGGACGCTCTCGACGAGTCTGCACCGCGACGGGAACAACCTGCTCCGCCTGCGGCTGTGCGTTTCTCTTTTCCTGCGGTAGCAGGGCACCTCTCTATCACCCTTGTACGTTTCTTGTTGTCTGCTACAGAAACCGTGTCTTCGTATACGAGAGCGTAAACCAATGGAATACGGTTTTCAGTAGTTTTATGTATGAACATTTATACGCACATGTATTTGTCCAAATGCCTGTATGAGATCGAATTACGTTCCATGGACTTGCATGTGTTAAATCGCCTCGAGAGCCGCCGTACACGCCACGCCCAGCTTTGCATTAATGTATGCCCATCCACACAAAGTATTCAAACGCAACTTGGACGTGGTCAGTTCTTATGGTATTTGATCTGGGCGTATAACTACCATGCACATCTTCGCGTCCAAGTGTTCGGACGTTAAAAAAAAGTTAAATTTTTCGAAATAATGCGATTATAGTGCTTGAGATTCTTCGGTCATTCGGTAGGAGGCTGAATCACTTTGAAGTACTCCGATGGTTAGTCGACGCGCGATGGACTTTGAAGGCTGCTTCCTGCAGGTTGATTGTTTATGTCGATTGTTGCTTATTTGTTTTAACTTTGACGATCTTGACTCGTTAAAAAAATCATAAAATTCATCATATTTCCGAATGACAACTTTGGATTTCTCCCGTTTTTTAATTTAGTATTTCGGGGCAATATTGGTCAACCATATACGTACGTAACTCACGTACGCCGTGGTACTTCGTGATTTTTAAACAACGTATTTTCAGTGACAGCTCAAATTAAATGCTAGAATTTCAAATGGTGTTTCTCGCCATGTAGGTGAAACTTTCGAGCTCGTTAAGGGGAATGCGCAAAAAAACTGTCCCTGGCACACCCTAATGTACACCAAGTCACCGAAGCAGCATTTCTCGCGTAATTTTTTCACGTCCATCTGTTTTCCTCTCGCTCTATGTTCATCTTTGTTTTTTTAATATTTTTTCTCGTCTGCTCAACATTGGTCGGTGATATACGTCTCCCGTGGTTCGTTTTCATCTCCCGGACTACTTGGCATGTTGTTCTCATTTTACACAGGGTGTGGAGCAAACAGGAAAGGAGATGGTTTACGTACTTTGCGTTATGAATGCACATGCGGCTGATATATGCAATGGTAATACATTTACCGGTAATGAACATGCACGTACATTTCTTTTATCATCAACGCGACTAGCTTTTCAAGTTCTGGATGTACGCGAATGTGCATTCGAAAAAATTTCGACCATTAATCACGTGCAAACGAACAATGGCCAATATTTGCACTGCAAATATAGCCATTCGTTTACAATATTATATTCGTACGTTACGGTATGAGATTTATGAGTAACAAATATGGTTGGAAGCTGCGAGTATCGTGTACCGTAGTTAGAAAAAAAAACAAATATTGATTTACCAACGTAGAAAGCTACGATCACAGTTACTACAGTACACAATCCGAATTTCCATTTAAAATATATATTTTTGGAAATTCATTGCATTTTTTGTCAAAAAGCCTATCTATGAGAAAAAAAAACAAACGTTGGCGAATGACTGATTGTATTGCTTTTTTCAAAAATCTGTAAAATTCATTTTTATATTCTGGGCCTCCGATATTTATTGGCATGTAAATTGTTACTCCGAGGATAAGTATGGACTACGCAGTATTATGTGTAAATATTTCTACTGCAACCTGCATCCGGTGATATATATACAGCCAGGATCATCTCCCGGTGATTTTCCCTCGAACATTAGTCGTCCGGACGACGTTCAGCTTGACCGGATTCGTTCGACGAATTTCCAATCGATTCAAACTATACATATACTTCTGAGAGGAGGAGAACTGTATAAACGTAGAATGGAGAATGATAAGCGTATAAACAGGAAGCCAAGAAATAAGGGAAAATATATATCTGCTTACATAGAAGAACGTGGAGGAGAGGAATTGATCGCTCCATCGGAAAATCGTGCAACGGTAAAGTCTCATCTTGAAGAACAACAAAAACGAAGCTGCTTTCACGGTTTACGTAACCCACACTTCTTCGATCTTCTTTATTTCCGAAAGACAAAAGCCATGAAACAATAAAGACACTGCGATTGTCGTAACTTTTTGCCTTTACTTTTAATATTATCGAGGAATAAATTAAACTAACAATCGAACGTTCATGCAATTGAAAAAATGTTTAAGTACCTTTAGACTCGGAACTTTCCGGAATTTTCCGAAAGCTTCGTTAAACGTATTTTCATTCAATAATATATAAACACCCTTTTTCGTACTCTCTTTTTCGATTTTTTCGTGATTGTCCTTGCGAAATATTTGTCAATTGTTCAATTTTTATACAGTTCTTGTTAAGCCAGTTCTTGTTAATTTTGTTAAGCCAGAATTATCTGGCTTAACAAAATTAGTTAAATCGTCACTTGGCAAAAAATCATGTGAAAACTCCATGCTTTCCTCCTCCCCTTGGGTTTTAGGAAAAAATGGATGCGAACAGCAGCTTTTAGCATATTTTTCTCCATCAATTTGGGACTGGCCATGTAATTCATACATTATACAATGTATCTGTGTGGTTGACGCAATTAATCGCCTCGCCGCACTTTCGTAGGTGATTAAATCCGCTCTCAGGGCCCCCAGTTCGCGGTCTCGAGAAAAGATTTGCGATTAACCTACGCGGATGAGGAACTTTTATGTATACACACGTATACATATCTGGCATTCATAGATTCATATACGCGTGAGTATACTCGATGTACATCTGTTATATACCTAAAATACGTACGTCTATGTACAAATATGTATATACATATGTATACCAGTATGACGTATATATTTGTATAATATAAACGCGTACACTCATACGCGAGGATGGCGTGAATCGCATTAAAATTCACGGCGAACTGTTGAACAGAGCACTGTATGTTGAACTATGGGCAAGCTGTTGCGGTACAGCGTGCCGAAATGCACCTTCATTCAACCGAATTTCTCATCCACGGTTTATCCTGCACTCCTAATGGGATCTACCTAAAAAATGGGAAAAAATGTCGAATCTTACACGAATTTCTTGCGGGTATACGCTCTTGAAATTAATATAATATTGATCTTATAACATAATCGTTACGATATAGATCAAAGAAAAAGAACGTTCCGACCGCAAGCCTTGGGGATGTGCTGACGTCGGCACAATTATATAATAAAAAATTCAATATATAATTTGCTTGCTGTTACCCGCGATCCTTCGTCGACGTGGATTTGGTATTTTCTTATATGATACTAGGGATGGGTGCTCGCGCAATCGCACGATTGCGCTGCAGCGCTTTGCTTTTCTACGTAATTTTATCATACGCATTTAACAATTTAAACAAAACATACGCGCGTATTAAAAAGCAAAAGGTAGTTACGAGCCTTTGTCCTGGTTCGTCCAGATATCTTAATTTTTCGATTTTTGCCAGATTTTTAAAGTAGGACCATTGATTTTTGCCAGTTTTCCCATACATACCCCTTTGCGTTTTTTTCGCCGATTTTCAACATCGATTTTGAGAGTGAAGCGATCGAGCTATCGACATTTAACTTTCACCATTTTCTTAGCCTACTCGAGACCGTCTCAAAACACTCCCGACAAATTTATGTACGTGATTTTTAACGTAATTATAGCCTTTGAAATTTCAAAATTAATTTCAAATTTAATTTTCGAAAAAGAACAGGTTCTCGTATTCTCTAGTGGATTATAATTTTCGGACATATGTCCATCCTTGAGATGGGCGCAAATGCAAGCTATCTGCCTGCATTCACGTTTCACGATTATAATATTCGTTACACGAAATGGGTGAGGCAATAAAAGAAAAGAAATTTCACCGGAAATACATTTTCAAGGCATTGCATCGAGAGTATTCTCCTTTTTTCGAATTTATTTTTCGGGAATGTTTCGAAACGCCGCGATAACAATTTCTACGTTATTTCCAACGTTGGAAAACGTCATTCTTGAAAATCGTCCTACATTATTCGTTTTTTTTTTAAGATGATAAGTACCACGAGACAGTGTATGTTTTAATATCGCAAAGAGCGCTGCTCGAGGATATAACTCTGTTCCATAATGACAAAAAATAGTAGATTCCTTCCGTACATAAATATTGCGATAAGGAAGAAGAGGATGAAAATGGTGCTAAAAAGAGTGAAATTAAAATAACTTTACGAGTGTAAAGTTATTTTAATTTCTATAAATTTCCTGCGGTTTCTCGAAAAAGGTACCGTTAATGAATTTTATTCGCGAGTTTTCCGAGACGTTACTGGCCATGTTAACACAACAATAGGGAAAAAAATGGAATTAATTCTCAACAAAATTGAATCGTTTCGACTTTGATGAAAGAAAAGAAGAAGAAATTGCGAGTGTAGACTTTGAGAATAAAATCCATCGAAGATTACGTAAACGGGTAGGAATATTTACAAATATATGTCGATCGCCGAGAACTCGTTGGCCGGAGACACGTTATAGCCGTCACGATTCCATTTCTTAGGGGCACTCGATTATATCCGAAGCTCCATCGGCACCGCCAGTATCTTCGAGAAACGAGATATCTCAAACTGCGCAAGGCGAGTCACCATGAGAAGATGAACGGTCAGGGACATCTGGCCGCGCCAGCGAGACTGGTAAAACTCGGACCGTTGTATAAAGACACGATCGATACATCGAACTTTTTTCTTGCGGATATTACAAAGAAATTTCGAGTTTGGTCGAAAATATATACCGATACCCACACATACATTTTTTTTGTCATCGATCGACACAATGGAATAGCCGAAAAGTCCAATATCTCAACCCAAATATAATTTGTCATTTTTTATTGTCAATGATTTTACGAGAATCAAAGTATAGTAAAAAAAATCATGCTTGAGAAATCAGAATTTACTCTGCGACAAAATAATGAATTTTTCAAAAGTTTTGCGAAAAAATTATGTGCCCAACGACCGATCTATGACCGATCTGGCAATGTTAATTGAATGTTTGAGCGTACACTCTGAAAAATTTCCACCAAAAATTACGGGGAGTTTGAATGAAAATTACCATGCTGCACGAAAAACGTGGGACCAATCGCTTGCGTCGCAATTATTCATGTGTGACGACTAAAAATTACAGTGCCGCACATCACTTATTGAGAGAATTCTTTATAAATTTTGTGGTTCGTTTTGCAAATTTTTCACAGTTTTCTTTCAAAATTCTTCGAGCATCGATTCGTCCCTCGTTCATCGTGACGCACAGTAATTTTTGGTGGAAATTTTTCACAGTGTACGTTGCCACAATATGTTTATTTATAAATGCATCGTCTCTGGCAGGAATATTCAGGAATGCTCGAAAAAAAAAGAGAAAGGTCTTTAAAGAATGTTCTATAGCCGTTGTTTAATTGAACATTTTAATTAAAAAATACTCAAATCAGCTTATCGTCGTTTCAAAGTTAACTCCAAAGTATTGATCAACGATTCTAATTTCTGGATAATTGAAAATCATGCCTAGCTGCAGCTGAAATACTCCCATACACATATCCATACGTATGTACATACTATATACTGTTTACCGTGTGCATAGCACAATTAGCGTTTGAGATTCAATAGGTATTTAAGGAGAATTGATCATTCTAGTAGATAACGGCAATGTCGAACTTGTCTGCTGGGTACTCGCTACATGAAGTGGAGTCTTAAGGGAGTCAAAGCAAAAGAGAGAGAGGGAGAGAGTTAGCCGAAATTCCATGTAACCCATAGAGGAACATCATAATAATCATCAACGAACAGACTAATTTCCACCGATGCTCCAAGGGTATACGGCATATTAAGTACATGTACATACGTATAACCTGTGGTTCATCGTTATCAGTCTAAAATGTATTCCTTCGGATCGTTCCTCGTAACTACATTACCAACTCATCCGTATGCAAAGACGTATACTCTTGAGAACATTCGCTCACTCGAGTGAAGTATATGTTGCTCCAGTGAAATATAAACACCATGTAGCTATAAGCGATAAGCTCGTCACCGATAAAACGAGCGAAAAACATGACAAGACGAGAAAAAGGAGAATGTAGATATTGGAAAACATCGGAGGAACACGGTATCAATTTTCCATGAACCCAGGAATTCATCTCGGGTTGTTTCACGAGAAGGCCGATGAATATTATAATTTATTCTCGAAAAGGAATATTATTGCCTTAAAAAAATGTTACAAAATCAATGTGTTTGCCGAAAAACACTTTCGTACGATGTTCGATTCTCCTTCATAAGGCGATTGCAATGCAAAGTTGAGGATGGTGACGAAAATGATGCAAAAAAACGAGACTGACGTTTTTTTCACATATTTTCAAAGATCCGGGTACAACTGCGGCTGAGATAGTCCATGAAAAATCGTAGTCCGGATTAATACCATAGCTCGAGGCATTTCGATCTTCCGTGCTGCTCGAATGGTACATTTGTTCTCTGAATTATATTCTTTCCGTAGTATTTATCTTTAAAACGGAACTACCATTAGGAACAATCAGCTGTCTCAACGACAAATAGCCTATAGCAGAAAGGATGGAGGGAAGGTTATACTGGAACTTTGCTAGAAAAGTGGCAAGATTCTCGCCATGTTTTCTCGTGGCCCTCCTCTTTGCCAAGGTATTAAAAACTACTCGAGGTTCCTCAGGCTGTTGTCCAGTCGGGGAATGGCACGCAAAGAGATCGAGAAAGCTAGACAGAGAGAGAGAGAGAGAAAGAAAGAGAGAAGATGCGGCGCTGAAGACTGAGGACGGACGATGAGGGGTGCAAGGAAATATGAAAAGAGAGGAAATGAATACAGAACACAGCGAGAGGCAGAGCGAGAGAAAAAAAAGAGACGGAGAGTAAGAGCATCGACCCATCGCCGCTGGACCAACAGCACAATGCGTGCACTTGCCGCAACGGGCTACTGCCTGTGCTGCTGATGCCTGCTCTGCCGCATCACAGCGAAAGGTGCTCAGCCCGTAGCTGACGACCTTGGTTCGCGTGGATCTCGCGTGCCCGAACATGCCCGATTTCTTACGAGAATCGCCGATCGCTTCTCCCCCACTTTGCCATTTCTGCTTGTAAAAAGGTTCCCCGGGGCCATAAAGGTTCTCAAGCCTGCCTAGTCTCTTCCCGTTCCATTCGTCACACACGACTACCAGCTACTCTCGTCTATGAGCTCTTTCTCGTCCTCTCTTTGTCTGATCCTGCTACATACCAACATCCCTTTTCCTTTTCCTCGTTGCAACGATCTCTCGAAGGGCACTGGACCCAACGACCACCACTACCAGTACCAATCCTACCTCTATACAACCATCGGCATCATCATCATCATCACCGACCGCATCTGGTCGCGGTTCCACCGTTTTCTCCTATGGGCCTTGGTTTCTTTTACTCATTTTATATCTGACTTCTCCATCTCCTCGTAGCCACCTTATCACCGTTCCTCTTCTTCTCTTTCCTTTTCTCCCTCTCTTACGCTCATCATTCCCGAGTAAACTCTATAGATGATAGTGCTGAGGCCCGGGAGGATAGACGTGCACGCGCGTGGTCGCGCGCCCTTGGAGTGGATGAGGATCGCGCGCCACCCTGTTACCACCATCGTATCCGCACACTGCTATTCCCGCTCGGTATGTACGTAGTTGTTATACAGCCTGCATCGCCTCCAGCCCCACGGAAGCTGTGCTGTAGAGAGAAAGAGAGACGGAGAGAGAAAGGATCTTCGTGGTCGACAACCACGAGTTGGACTAGTCGCTAGGAGCAGACCGGTATTTCAACATCATCCTGTTCTGCGCAACGTGAACCTGGCGTGCTCCCTCTAGCAGCGGTTATCAACTCCAACTTTATTCCACGCTAGTACTGTAGACAACTTGAAATTAAGCCACAATTTACTAGGTGTTGTTCGCGCTTGCATCGTGAGTAACAGTTAGACCTAAAAATATCCATACAGGAACAAATTTTCATGAAAAAAGCTAAAGTTTACGAAGAAAAAAACAAGACACACGCAACAATACGCGAGAGTATTTTCGTATTCTCTAGGCAACTCCAATTTTCGCGATAAAAGGAAGCCAATGTCTTTCCTTGAGATGCAAGCCCCTGAGATGCAATCTCCCTGTCAAAATGTATCAATATCCGCTAAGTGCTTCGTATTTTTAACTTTAGTTCGAATTGATCATACCGTAACCTTTCGTTAGTATTGCTTCATCAGCTTTTCGTACGATTTGCATTAACTTTGAAGGAGGAAATAGATTTCAGGAATACCGTTGTGAGGTTCTCGCATTATGCCAACGAATATTTCAACAACGAGCGTGTTGACATTATTATTTCCATAATGGAAAGTATTATCTACGCTGCAACTTCTAGCAATAAATAAATTTTCGTTGTCGAGATAAATTTGAACACATTTGACTGTTGTTGATCGTCCATTCATTTGATCACAGAAAACGTTTTTCAATCTGTTAAATCGCCTTTGAGCTCTCCAGCTCTTCAATATCCTATTACAGCATCAGGGATATCCGTTATAGCCGTTCAAATCGAGTCGGATGAACGAGAAATTTTCAATGCATCCTTAAAGTTACATGTACAGCGTCTGAACCTCGTAGTCATTTTGATGGACAAATTGAAAATGTTTCGCAATAACAAAATCGTTTAGCGACACTTTGGCGACTGCTGGCAGTTGCATCAGACGAAAAGACCGTTGTCGGTCCTTTGGCGCAACATCGTTCTACAGAAGAGGCTGCTTTCACGCTGTCTTCTGATGTATTCAGCCTTTTGAAAGAGAAGAACTCAATGCCGAACCGAACCAAACGATGGTCAAAGGAAAGAGAAAAAGAAACCGAGAAGCAAAGGCAGTCGCTTCGGAAAATGATCTTCTTACGCTCTCCAACTGTTTGTCTCTCCCTTTTTCCTTCATTTTCTTCTCTTTATCGCTTATTCCGCCGGTACAGCGACAATAATTCCTTAATGGGATCGGGACACGCGATCCACCGAGCCGGTACACGCATTTAAAGTCAAGACAAGGCCGCTCGGAGAACCTAGCTGAAAGTTTTTTCTGCCGCAAAGTATTTTGCACTTTATCCAACGCTTTTCAAAACATTTTTATCAATATACACATCACGGTGTACCGAGGAAAAATACAAACGTCGACGATACACTAGGGATGTCGTATTTTTCAGTTCTGCAGCGAGTGCGCCGAGCGAGACATCCGTCAGAAATGCAAATTGTGTTTTTCCCAAAAACGATCAAGGTTTCACGAATCTTACAAGGTCAACCACCTTGTGCCACAATTCTGCATTGGCTGATCGAGTCTCATACCGCTCACTTGCGGCGTTTTGAAATAAATGCATTCCGAAATTTCGAATCGACTCAACCGCGTGACACATAACCTCAAACGCCGTAGGCGCATGCGCGAACGCTTCCAACGGGCTTGTTGCACCTGCACCATTTCGGACTGAAGATGTGAAATGACTGAAAAGTAAATCGAAATACTGAGAGAAGGGACTTATTAAATTGCAGGAAGTCAGACTGTATGCAATCTCGGCATCTCTGCTACAGCATCGCGGACTTTTATTTTGAGAGCAATACACTGTATATGTAGGCTGCCACCGCTTTGGTATTTAGTCGTCTTTCTACGGAGTTTTATATTATTAGCCGAGACAGCTTATTGCATGTATGTATATGCCGGATGCGAACGTGTGTACCCGCTTGCGTAAAATGAAGCTCGATTCTCGATGCACTTTACACACCATCTTTGTATCTTTGTACAACTTCGCGGAATCGCGTCTCTCTCGGCCTTTCCGTCTCGTATATAAGTTTCTCTGTGTGTTGCGCTATTTCAGCTGCTACTTTTGCTGTTTTCTTTTGTATGCTGGCAGAGCCGGGCACGGGAGAATGTTCAATGAAAGAGAGAAGAAGAAGTAGCCGGCTTTTTGTATATCGCGGCAGATAACTTCACGTCTGTCGGTGCTTTTCTCCCTACCTTCGCACGAAACCACGTAGGCTTACGTAGATTCATTGTCCGGAGGATTACGCAAGGCTTCTTTCAAACTCTAACGACAGCCGGAAAAATGATGAAATTCGTATATTCATAGAATCCACCGATTTTTTCATGAAACAAAGCGCAAACTTGCGGCAAGTTCAAACCGTCTAGGACAAAACCCCGTCGTCGAATCGAAAAATTATTTCGTTCCCCGAATGATTTAATTGGCGTGGACGTTGGCTCGGAAACGTTTAACTCGAACGAATAAAAGCCTGTGTACGGTGAAGCATTTCTTCGTTTTTTGTACATACAATCCACCGTCCTGAAAGTTTTGTGGTATTTATTTTAGTGCAGCGAGTAAAATCTACATATATAATAAGAGGCAAATATAAATGGTCAAAGTTACACAAGAATTTGAATGCAACAGGAGCACGGATGCGAGAACGGTAGATCTTTGCAAAGCTACTGCGTGGGTCTTTCTCGCTGGCTTCAATTTTCGCTCAAGGGAACTGGAATCCAACAGGGTCTTTTCTTCCTCACAAGCACAGATCGGGCTTATCCAAACTTTCTACAAGTTGCTCGGTGAGCATCATACTGGCTGCAACTACTTTATTCGCCCTCGCGTTGGACAAAACTTAAATAGCGTCGTGGTGCGAGAAACGAGGGAATAAGGTTACGGGGTGGTAGGAACTTTGAATGAAAAAAAAAAAAGAAAAAGAAAATGGCCAGATACATCGACACTAGTGTCCCTAACTTTGCGTCTATATCGCAGATTTGACGACTCGAATAGCCCTGTTGCCTCAGTTTGCCTAAAATTCGCGTTATGATACGCTGCAGCCACAATTTCCATGCCAGAATTTTGCACAACGGCGGAGAAACATCGAAAGCCCATTCGTCGGTCATTTTTTCGACGAAAGTTATTTTCTCTGTTCTACAATTAATAAAGAACCTGGGAAAATTGATTTTTCCAAAAATATCGAATAAACAATTGTTTCCTTCTGTTCCTTCATTTTTAATTAGCCTACAAGCATACCGAAGTCTCGACCAGGATGATTCGTTATTGTCGTTAATGGAGTAATTTATCTTTATTATTTGAATACGTATTTTCAGCAAGTTTTCTTCGCTATTTCGCCTTCCAGTTTATTCCGGAGCCGGGAGTTGAATAAACCTGTTTTTTTGCACAGCACATCTGCAACAATTAATTCTCGCTTACAGAGAGAAATATACTACTGTTTGTTCGATGAGCTGCGATCAATTACCGAACAGTACGCATGAAATGCTGTCGACATTCTTTCTCGCCGCGATCCTCTTTTTGTTTTCAGAATTCCGTGAAGTTTAATAACTAGATAGCGTGCAACATTGGTATCGCGTCCGTTATTTCGCAAAAGGAAGTTGTAATATCGTGGTGCAAAGGGGTCGCATGGAACGGTGCTCTAAAAATATACTGGAAAAAGCAAGAGAGAGCGATATATACATATACGTATTCGTATGTATATAAATATTGCAGAAATACGTACCAAGTTATTGCAACGAAGCTGGTCGAAACAATCGCAGTTGGTTATTTATTTCCATCACTCGCTCTCTCTCTCTCTGGCCCTTCTTTTTACGTTCTCCAACTTTATGTTCTCCTCGCCATGTTTTTTACACATCTTTCTTCATTGACATCCACACGAAAGCATGCGCGAAAAAATTCGAGCGAACTGCAGTGCGATTTGCTTCACAGCCGTTCAACATCCGGTAGTTTTCGCGATGAAACAAAATACATCGTACAACGTGGCCTCTTTTTTTCCTTCTTTCTTATGCCAATGCAGGAAAATGTTGAAAAATGCAGTTGTTTTTAAATTTTAGATTCCCCATCAGCGATCCAAATTGATCCTTATTTATCATTTATTTGGATGAGTTTGTTTAAAAATAAAGAATACGGAAACAAACGTTGAAACGTTATTTAACGTCATAATATAGTAGAAATATCAAAAAAATAATTTCAAGTGAGATTAAAAATGTTGGCATAATTTATCCATGCAGGTGAGTACTTTTTGTAGGTTGTATTTCAAAATTGTAGTGGCCAAAGAGAAAACGGGCTAATCAGTGTTGAAACAGACGTGCAGGTAGTCTTTTGCGCTTGTCACGTGAAAAGTGCAGTCGAGTGAAATATCCGTTGGGTCGTCTAAACTTTATGCACGATTCGTGATTTCATTGTCATAAATCGCGTTACTTCCCGTCTCGCGTAGAGTTCAACGCACGTACGTGAGTTGAATAAAGTTGAAACGAAAATTCTCCAAAATTAGTACGACCTTACAAAGACGTAATGAGCTCTCAGCGCGATGAGTCGATAATTAACACAGTTACGCCGAGCAGCGTTATGGTTGCTTTGTTGTGCATCAAAGCCCGAATGTAACTTACAGCAAATTCGCGGATGAAGTGTTCATCAACGCAATATTCGAAACAGAATGCCCTTTATAATTAATTTTTACACATTGATTTCGGTTTCGAAAAATCTATTTAGACCCTCATTTTCTTCCATCCGAATCATTGTTATAGTGAATAAACAAACATTTTGAGGTCTTCTGTGATAAAATAAATGATTTTTTCAATTCGCCCATTTTTTCAAAATTTACCAACTTCAACGTTTTTCGCTCAACGACTCGGTGTATCGCGACGTAATTAAAATGCATGGTTCCTAGATTTCTGCAACTTTGGACATTTCCTAACGATGCTTCAGCCACGAGATGACGTCTGGATCATTGAAAGGCGGGCGGGTGAGTTTGGACTGAAAATGAAAAAGTATATTGTACCCCGTGGTGCTGGTCGGGCTGGGTGAGAGAAGAAAGGAAGGAAAAAGGAATTACTGCAGTTGTGCATCAGGCGTGCCAAGATTTATATATAGGGTGTCGTACGAAGATCGTCGGATCGTAAAAGAATATGAAAAAAATAGACTGGACCATTTTGACTGTTTAACTACGGAATATTCTTTCTACAAAAAATATAACGTAATTATACAGTGAGAAATAATTTTGTAGGATGAATACTAGTTTCTTTTTATTTACCTTGATACATTTTTTGTTTCTTTTTTTTTTTTTGTAAACCGATCCTCGGAGGAAACGATTGTGATATCAAATCGCAAAATACAGCCCGACGAACGACAATATATATTCCGCGATTTCATCATTATGTCTAATACCGTAGACGGGAAAAACAAGTCGACTCGAAAACCCGGTTTTCCATCTCGGTTCAATACTCTTCACTTGCGACATTGCAGTTATCGCGCGACTGATCGAAGGAATAAACTTTTCAAAACGTGCACAGTTTTTTTTCCGACTAAAATACGAGTCTTGAGTTTTTATGCACGTCCGTATATCGAACGTATTTCCACGAGGATTCTCGTTGAAAATACTTCATCGAAGGGTTTTACACGCATCACTGTTTTCACGATATTTTACTTCGGGTCGAATTTTTTTTTCTCCGCATCGACAACCCACCTCTGTTAGAATTTTTTCTATTTTTTTCCATCGTTCGACTGCTGAACAATGATCATTCTCCATGTGGAAGTGAGCGTCAAAGTTTGTAACTGCAGGATTGAACGGGGAAAATAAATCGTAGCGTTGCGATGGATTGAGAGAAATGTCGAGTGAAAAATGATATTTTTGATCGACGTAAAATAATGATTTCTCTTATCGTTTTTCATCGAGCTTTATTGAAGGCAAAAACTTTTCTCTTCGAATTAGATCGACCCCTTTATTCTTTTTAAACGTACTTGAGATTTTCCGCAAAATATTCAGTTTTTTGAAATTGTTATGTTTCGAATTTTAGAACTTTTTTGGAACAATTTATCGATTGCTCTTTATTATTATCATTCTTCAAAATGACTCCTCGGTATTTTACATACGATTGATTCTTCAAAGATTTTTATAGCTTTGCTAGGGCCTTGAAATTTTCAATATATTCCATTGCTGTATTCTACGTCCTTGAAGAAGACGAAATTGATATTTTTCGAGCTATTTTTAAATAATTGCATCATTTGCACCGTTAATTTTACCAAAATTGCTGTGTAGCTAATACGAAATTACGTAAAATTGTCAAGCCGAACGTAAATTCGACCTGCGTCACTCGGAGTTATTGCCAATTACTTACTTGCCGGTAATAATACTCAATTATGTTGTCCGAACGTAACTCAAGCACAGCACGACATGGACCGGGGGTGGACGTCACTGGAAGATTCATCCTAAGCGCTAGCGACCTCTGGTCCACCGCATCTCCGCGAAAGTTTATTTCGCTCGCTACACGAACATCGGTAGCGAACCTCGTTTATCACATTTCTACAGGAAGCGACAACATCCCGGGGCATTTGACCCCTTCTTCCACATCCCCACCCTTTTATACCACTTTTCTATCAACAGTTTCACCATCGAACCTCCGTTCACTCTGACCTTGCTCTTTTTTTTCTCCAACACTCGCCATCTTTTTTTTTTTATCTGTTTCAAGCTTCGTTACATCTAATGGCACAATTTGTGTGTGTGTGTGTGTGTGTGTGTAATGACGGAGAATCGGGCGACTCCGTTGATGCTCGGACGAGCTCGGCCACGCGAGCAACACGCGATCTCATACCTGTTGAACCGGTTCGACGTTCTTTATGCGCGGGCTCATGGCGGGAGGGATTCTGGTGCTTCTTCTTGGTCCTTTTCCACTTCTTCCTCCCTCGGACACGATGTTCTCTTGCTTTTGCAATCTAAGCTTTGAAAATATGTGTGTGGGTCTTGTCTATTACTTTTCGAATTTACCTGTACGTGTACAACACCTTTATGCTTGTATTCGAATCGGCCTTCCTTTCGCCTTGCCCTGTACCGTCTCATCCACGGCGGTCCCTTCTTCTTCCGACACTTTGCTTTTATTCGTTTTTTTTTCCACTTCGTATATTCCTCGTGCTGCTCGATTCGTGGCTTCGTCCAGCTTCCGCTGTGCTGCCGCCACGCTTATGGGCTTTCGAGTGCACGCAGATTCTCCCGTCGAGTGTAGGTTTCGTTGTTGCCTCATCTGGAATTGCCGATGACGGTGCTCAACTTTGGATTACCTCCGTATATATTTGTATATACGTGTCTACCTGAACGGTGGATGCCTCGAGGCTTGACCTTTCCCTTAGAATGTATCTTGCATCTGCTTCTTTCTCATTGTTTCGCGCAGCCTCTCATCGCTCCTTCGCACAACATCTCCGCTTCCTCCGTGGTTGTACATCAATAGCGCTCACTCCCGATGGAGATTAACTTTATCGGATTCCACGGCGCGATACATCCAACGCCCCTAATGTCAGCCTGCCACGCGCAAGTATGCTCCTTTCGTGTTTCATCAAACAAACACTAATAAACACACGATCGGTCGGACCGTTTTTTCCTTACCCATTCGTATTGATTCATTTTTTTTGCCACCATTAGTGTTTAGATGGTCCACGAATGTTGCTTCGATTTCTTTGATCCGTTCGGTAAATTGGTCGGGAAGGAATCTATACCTCTGGCCGGTTGTTTTTACCGAATCTATATACATGTAAATGCAAAGTTGACAGTCGACACCCTTTTTTACTCTCCTATCTCTCGGAACACACGAGAATATCGCGGGTATTGCGTGTCGTTAATCGTCGGAGCGATGCGAGGAACATGCAACGGGCTACAGCTCATCCATCATATATGTATCTTTTGCTTTTTGTTGCTTATTATTCTCGGAGATGATTGACATTCCGGAGCGGAGTAAGAATCTTATCGGCTTTCGGGAATGATAGCTCGATAAGATAATGAGTAACAAGCTCCTCGTGAAGTAGAATATCCAGACGGGTAATTGTACGAATGTTTCGGAATGAGAAAGAATAATGTTTTTCCTAACAAAATCTACGAGTTTAGACGTTTT
This sequence comes from Heteropelma amictum, assembly GCA_959613375.1. Taxonomy (NCBI): domain Eukaryota; kingdom Metazoa; phylum Arthropoda; class Insecta; order Hymenoptera; family Ichneumonidae; genus Heteropelma; species Heteropelma amictum. The sequence goes on from OY390722.1 coordinate 23,438,387, forward strand.
CGGGTGCCCCAAAAACAATTTCTCCGTTATTTTCTAAAGATCGTTATTTAGGATTTTTTCTGTTTTTTTTCTGCGTCAAGTTATGCAAGCATAAACGGCAATGGAAAATAATTCAATGGTTTATTTCCATTTATAATCTCAAATAGACAATAATATTCGAGAAACGAAATGAATCCGTTTTTCAGGCTTTTATGGTTAATTTGCTATTGAGTCAACAAAGTGCGATAAAAATTCGTTTGAATACAAGGAGCTGCGTGATGGGGCAATCGGGAGTAATGGTGTTAACCAGAATTACTTGGTTGCACACATCAGCAAAGTTGCATGAAGGCTGAAGAAGACTCGGGCCTCGGGCCCAAGTGAAACTCATACCTCGCTCGAAGGACGAAGGGGTTAATTTTTTTCGTTTTTCTGTTTTCTCAATCGCCCTCATTCCTCCTCCTTCAAACCGCGGCAAGATGCACGTGTGGCGATTCTCGATCAACGAAAAAACACACATTCTGCGGTGACCATCTGTATAAACCAGCTCAATTCGTTGCGCATGTAATAAAATCGCATTACACCCTATTTATGAATCAAAGCGGTATTTTTCCATGCCGCCAATATATTTTTATGCGCATCCATAAAAATGTTTGAAATTTTTTGGAACGTTGCATCTAACCAGCAACCATGTTAAGTGGTCATGGCCGCCCTCTAAAGTTAATTGGAAAAAAAACGTTCAACAAATCTGAAAAATGTCGTCCGACGATAACAAAAAGGGAATTCTCAGAGATCTTTGGCGCGAAAGAAGAAAACCCGCGGGTACGTCAATTGTTGCCGCGTACGTGCACGTCCCATAACAGTGCGGAATTGCGTGGAATCTGCGTTATATACGATCTTGATGAACAAGAGGTCTTTTCTTTTCCTCTATGCTTTTTTTTCTTAGTTGGGTTCTGTAGACATCCACAGAAGCAAAAGCGTGTGTCGTCATGGCAACGTATCCCGGAGCAGTTCACCTCACCCTTTGCCACTTCGTCGGGCCACTCTACAATGCTTTTAGGCCGATTAGTCTGGACGTATACTCGTACAATTTCTTACTAATACCGCGCGCCTCTTCTTCAACCTCTCATAATATAATAATTTATAATTGCCTTGGCGGACGCAACGTTTGCCGAAAGCGTAGTGGTGAAAAATAGCGAAGGAATAAAATGTGGAAGTCTCGCGAGACCGACGGAAGGAAAACAGAATGATTACGCTTTCCGGCTGAATTACGATGCCGATTCTGTTAAATCGGTTATCCTCGTGCCTTCGAGACTCTTGTACCACTTTGAAGGTGCAATGAAACGGAATTATGCTTCGACGCTAATGAGGCACACAACAGATTGTAATAACACTGAAAAATGTACAGCTTACATCCCACGGGAACGACGGCACACCGCACTGATCGATAGTACCAATAAACGCTACGAAACAAATGTCACATGCCTGCACATCCAAATTACATTTTAACATCGATGAATACTATAAACGATCATGAATACTTCAGTTGGCTGGACATTGTATTATTAAAATAATCGCGAAATTTAACCACAAATAATAGTGAAAACGATGCAGCGCGTGTTAATCGATTTACGGATTTATTGGAAACGGTAAAAGCGTTATCTTGCAGTACGTTCGAGGGGGGAAAGAGAAAAGCTCCATTAATTATTCCCGAGGCAACATTACTATCGATCAATTTTAGTAGGTACACTTTTTTTTGCAGAAATGCACGAGTGTACCGACGGTAATAAAATCCTTAAGCTCTTCAAACCCGGCGATGATGAATATTCGGACAAGACTGGCCGAATGCGGCTGATCAATTCTAGGTGCAAAACGGAAAAGCTCTTTGCCCGCGTACTCCGCAATTTAATAAGATTCTACAAAAAATGAGAACCACAAATTTTCCTCACGTTCTCCAAACTGGAGTTATTTATTGGACAATTTGAGAATTTGACTCGTGAAAGGTCGTCTTGTACAAGCGGCGCGACTCTTCATAACTTAAATAAAGAAACCTCAAACGTCACTTTGAATCTCTTACAAGTTACGAAGAGTTCCCGCTTGCGGAACTTTCCGCGAGTCAAGGAACATATTTTCCGATGAAAACTTTCCCTTGTCCTAAGGTGGTATACGTATTATCCAAGTTCTCATAACAAATTTCCCCTCGTAAAACCGTGCTCCATCCGGATCAGGTAACAAATAGTCGGCGTTTTATTCTCAATCCGGTCGAAGGTATCCACAGAGCTGCTCTCGAATTCTCCACAAATGTCGTTTCAATATTATATCCCAGGCAATTGGGCGCTATTCGCAGTCTCGTCCCGAAGACATTGGTTTTTATATCCATCATATTGTACGACCATTCGCGATGTGACACTCTTAGCGCGCGTCGTGTTCGATATTATTTCTTTTTTTTTATGCGTCTCACTAGACGGCCATCTACGTCCTGGGCTTGTTTTTGAAAGAATCAATGTGAATATGCTCGGAACGTATTCGTGTAAAGGGTCAGTTTATACGCTATAAACGTGACGCCGCGAATACACGTTCGAACTATACTGCGGATTATTTTATTACACACATAACTCACGGTAATAATATTCCCTGAATGTAACGATACATCAATGCACTATATAAACAGAATTTATCACGAGTTTCTCTTTGGATCGTTTATATCGCGTATAGTACCCTGCGGAGATCCGTTGAAAAAAGTTTCTTTCAATACTGGAAACTGGAAACTCGCACTGTGGGAAGATTCTGCGAGTGACGTGCGCTGCTTCTGCTAGACACTATCGTGGCTGCTTTGTTTCAATGTTCTGTTTTCGCATTTCACTAACATCATCGGCGAGCGTCACTCCGCGGTGAGACCCTAATGATGTGTCTCGCGTACGCGTCCGTGCTGCATCCCGTCGTCCACCCACGTGATTACAGATCAACGTCATACTTCACCGGCGAACGGGGTCTCTCCAACAGCAGCCTTTTGCTACTTTATGTTCTTCTTCAACCACTTTTTCTTATCTTCCTTCTCTCCCCTCGCTGTCTCTCCATCTCGCCATCTTTTTTCCATATTTGTCGTCGTTAGGCTTTTCTCTCTCTTTTCTCGCATCCCTCTTAGTATCTCATTTTCAAGCCTGCAGCCCGATACCTTTTCCTTCTCACAGTTCCCTCCATCCCAGCGTCATTTTATCGTTCGCCATTTCTCGCCACGACCTTTCTCGTGTCCTACCCTCTCACAATCGCCCTCCGTCACATTTCTTCAAGATGCTGCTCTCTAGATTTTCTCACCCTAAAAACCTGGCGTACCGCGCGCTCAAGTGCCTCGAGACTCGTCGAAACTTTTGATTGATCTCTTTTTATCCCTTCTCACGCGGGTTTCTCTCAGGGCGAAAGAGAGAAAGTGAAAGATGGAGAGAACGCCCTATTCTCGTGTGATAAATCGTTCGACTCGTGGATCGCGCCCTCTTACATATACCTCTGCCGAACGCGCGAAATCGTAATCTCATTTCTTCAGATTCTATACGAGATCACCTCTATGTCGGCGCTCGGCTGTGTGCCGGTATAACTCTCTAGCGCACGTGGCAATAAAGACGAGGGTGGTTTTAGGGTTAAAAAAAAGATGGAATAAATCATTCGAACGGTGCGAAAAAAAGGCTTGGATTCCTCGAACATACGGGTTTCGATCATTGAAAGGAGCGAAAATTAAGCGATTTATTCCGATCAATAACATCGGTGAAGTTTAGTCTAGTAGCGTTTGCTACTGGACTAAACTCTGTTTTCGAAAAATCTCGTCGACTGGTGTTACAATCAGACACGTTGCTTGAAACTTATCAAATCGGTATCACTTCCACCAATGTTGACATTAAACAAGTCTTCTAGTTATCGGCTCGGTATAGCGGGATTTTTGAGTTCGATATTACCAAAGGAATCATGCGAGATCTCTGTGCTATGTGGTTCATAAATCTCCGGAAATCCAGTTCGTATCGAAATTAATCGTATACAAACGTCCGCTCGCAAATATTATCGACGTTTTTTTCGTTTCGTCTTCGTTGAAAACCCTCTACCTGGCGCTCGCGGACTAAAGCGCGAATGATGAAAAGCCACGATCGTTGACTGCTGCTGTAGCAACGCTGGATAAGTCCAAACAGGATTACCGCACAAGCGGTAATTTACATTCTTCCTTATATCCAGTTCTGCGGGTTTATAGCGAGAGCTCGGCAAGAATCCGAGCGTACACTTACACAGGCGTGAAAGCGTCTTTGTGCGTCGATCGCGATCAATTTTACGACGATCTTCACAGAGATATCTCGCCGACTTCGTCCGTAGAGCCTCACTGACAAAATAGCGCAGTCCAAACTAACCAATGCGCGAATTTACGAGAAATACGTCTTTCTGTTTGCCAGCGATTCACATGTATAACACGTGGATGATACGCCGGTAGAATGTAGTCCACGCACTCATTTCCACATCTTACAACGCGTATACACAGACTCTTCCGCGCGGGACGAGCTTCGTCCTGATATAAAAGGTGAGTACGGATGCGAACGAAATTTAAAAAAGCACCATGGCACATACACGCAAACACACGAATGTAGATACGTAAAAATAGCCGCAAGTAATTCTCATCTATACCATGATCAGAAGTTTACTCGCTCTATATGCGGAGGCTGTGCGAGCTCGGTACTGGAGAGGATATATATAAGATGGAAGCGCACAGGACGTAGCGCACCTGCTTGCCTCGGGGCAAACTGTAGTTAGCTATACACCGGAGATAGTACGTGGACCATAATCTACAGGTACGTAGACCGCACAAACATAAACCGTATACACATTCGCATGCGTGTATAGTGGTCTTCCTTCACTTGGCTAATTGTGAGAGATCTAACAACAGAGATGAACCGGGCCACGCGACATCACTCTTCGCAGCTTCCTTGTCCCGATGCCATGAGCTCATTTCCATACCGGTCGTGTGTCAAGAGTATTTAAAAAAAAAACAGACAGCGGTCTTTTGCCGTTAGGACACAGCCAATTGACGAAAATTTAAGCACTTTAGCGACCACCGGGAACAGACGGATTATCGAAATGATCTCTAATGTCGTTCGATGAACCAACAACGGTGACGAATAGATAGGATTTTCCAATATTGGATTATTTTTTTTACTCCCCGATCTTCCAGATTGCGTCGTGCTCAGAGGTGGAGCAAAGTCACCAGTGAATACTGGGACGGGTAGGAGCAAACGAATAACTGTTTTATGGGATATCCGCACGGAATTAGATTTACGATCAATAAGAGGTTTCCGACCAGATAAGTCCTCAACAAACTTGCAAGTTGGAGCTATTTGCTGTATTGTATCAGTGCCTTTGCAAATCTCATCGATTATTCAGACACGCTGCAACCTTGGTATACACATAGACATTTTTATGGACTCTCAAGTAGCCAATGTAATACTCCGGTAGGCGACAACGTATCAGAAATATGGAAAAAGTGCATGGCTTGCATAACATTAAATACTTTCATCTCGTACATTCCGCTGACGAGAAAATACCAACGAAGCATGTCCGAGATGCCTCGTCGAGGAAATTCCTATAATCACCGGTATGAGAGAAGGAATGTCTCTGAACATTCTTTGTCACGGAGGGGGGAAAAAATTGAACGGAGAAAATGTATTCCGAGACAATTGTTTGATTGAGCAAAGTGAGATGAAAAGCTTCGGACCTCTCGAAATTTCATATTGAAGCAGCTTCCTGTTTCCATCGTGAAAATAATAAGACTCGAAACGATCTTGACGATAGAATCAATATATATTCCATGCTGTGCAAGAAAATTCATTCCAGCAACGCGGTGAATATACATATCTCGCCTTCAGTTTGGGTAAACTTCACGACCTGGCATATTCGAGAGGGACTCTTCACGTAACACGCTCACGTAACGTACGTGCACGGCTGCATATTCGATGAAATGAGAGCCTCGGTCTACTCCGTTTGACAACCTCATAGTGCCAGCGCGTCTCACCAGGGTGCGAAATTTGCATCGACGCATGCGCCTGTCGCGCAATTTCGTTTGGCACACAAATTTCATACTCGAATATTTGCATTACAGTACGTTTAAAATATGGAAAAAAAAAAATTAAATGTCGACGATCAATCGAGTGATGTGCCACGGATGCTGCGATTGCCACACCTCGATTATCGTTTGGAGCCATGACGTCATTTGCTAAGGTAGGATGTCGGTTGAAATTGTCTCGTTTATTATAAACAAATTGTGCAATCAAAACAGTTCAGCAATATATTCTCATTATTTTTCATCAGCGCGGAATTTAGCATGGAACCAAGGGGTAGTAAATGCGATCGATGACAGAATCCAATGTCGATATCCTTGTGAATTTTTACGAATATTAGTAACCACTCTGTTTAAGTTTAAAAGTGTATGTAAAATTGTGCAATAATGTATTAAAAATCATTGGCATTATCCGCTGAAAGTCAGACACGAATCGTACAATTCTCATGTATTTGATAAAAATTTGATATAAAAAGAAGCGCTTACACTCGAGGAGAATCTCGTCTGAATTTTTATTCCGATTTTCCTGACAGCCGACGCAGAGTCGCGCGAAATTTCGATGCGTCTCACGTATCGCCAATAGAGGATACATTCCGTAATATGCTCATACGTATGAGCCAGAAGGCAGCGTGTATAGTGTATATGCGCTGGTAAAAGAGCATGAAACATGGTACAGTTCGAAGATCGGTTAAAAGTATGTAAAGTGCGTCTTCGTCTGTCGCTTATCTGTACATTCATTTTTATAGGTACTCCTCTTTCGTTCTTTTCCCGGACTCTCGCCTCGCGTACACTCTTTGCATTTTCATCGTGGAATCTTGTCGGTATTGTCTACCAAACGAGAATTATACGAAGCGATTCTTTCCGAAATGAGTTCCCACGTTCTTGTCGCGTTATTTTTTCCTTTGGAGCGTGAAACTTGTGACTGTCGTTTCATCGTCATCCGTGACCGAAATTGTGCGAAGGACAGATAAACTATGCTGGATAAAAAATCCAGTCAGGCAGAAAAGTACGAATGGAGGGTAAAAAAAATGGGAGAAATTAAACAGGGTCAGGGAAAAAGCGCAATTTTTTCATCTTTTTTTCGAGGCTGTCACCGGTATTCGTCGGAGTCTAAAACAGAAAACCTTTAAAAAAATCTAGATATACAACGAATACTCTCGTGGTCTGTGTGTCTATATATATATATATATATATATATATCGCATACACTCTGTGTGCATATACCCTACTGCGGAAAAAAAGCTTTGTCATTTTTTCCTTTTTGAATTTTCCGTCCTACTTTCCTACATTTATTTCTGTTACCCCCTTTTTTTTCTTGCTCGGTCGTTCAGCAATGTTCCGTGGCACAAGAACAGAAGACCCTTGTCCCGCTCCAAATTACTCTCTTGTTCTCTCGATTTATTTTTTCTATACTTGTTTGACCAACATTTCATGTTTTTTTATTTTTCAAACATTTTTACGTTCGATATGCTGACAATTGAGGAATTTCATCGAAAAACCATCATCCATCTTTCGTAATTAAGGATTTATGATACTGGCATATTTTGAATAATTATCGTCACTTCGTAGCGAAATAAAATTATACCGCGAGAGTTTGTGACTTTATATATCTGATGTCTTTCTGGAACATACCGAAATTAGTTTCATCGAAATAATCTCGTGTCTTCTTCATTGGAAATCCGATACTCGCGTTGTTATTTCAATTACTGAGTTTTTTTTTCGCCTGTATGAGAGTAACAAAATCAGTATGACTTTGCTCACCGCGAGATTGATTTACTCATGGCAGAGGAGCAAAATTTTGACGAATTCAACACAACGTCAACAATTAGAGTCAATTACTGACGGTGGAAGCAACGAACGACGGTGCCTTTTTCTCAAATGAGTAACACGAATCCTGTGCACATCCTCTCGATCTCTCCCACACCTCCTATTGCACCAACACTGCGTTATTATTATGCTCGACGGTGGCGAGTGCACGTGCGAACCATTTGCACACATATGGGGCGTTCCCAGTCAACTCGAGCTAACAAGAATTCTGTAAGAAAATCCTCGTGAACATTTCCAGTTAAAAAATGTTCAACGACAGGAAAACCGATCGAATCATCGGTTTATTAACGTTTACAATTTTTTAAAACAAAAAAAACCCTTCGACGAATCAAAAAACTCATTTGTTTCAAATAATTTTAAAAAACCTGTATCAACAAAATCTGTATCCAAGCCAATGTCCATATTTCTATTGAATATAAATGTTTCATTGTTATCCGACGGATGATGAACTTACATCAATGCGGACTATTTAAAAAAGAATATTTTCAACGATGTACAAAACGTCATGACTCGGATATCGAGGTTGGGTCGATTCATATGAAATGCCCCGTAGCTATATTCACAACATGTATTTGTATATATTTATTGGTCTGTCTCACTTTGTCGGATGGATATAGTGCTCGTTTTAATTGCACTCCCAATTAGTGCACGCGTTCGATCAAGTACACTCGACTTGCGATTGGTGACCGAAACACGTGTCCAATTATCCAACGCAACACTCGAGCCCGATATCCTTGCTACGCTCACATCTCCCTCGTGTGGGCGGCAAACCCTCCGACGCATTGGCAATTTCTATACATATATAGACATTCGTATATATAAATATATATATATATATATATATTATACATATGCATACGAACACATAGATTCTTCATCCCTTGTACTTAAATCCGTCAATCTCAACAATCGTCACGTACCTGTCGTCATCTCGACATGGGGTGTGGCAGATTGACGTCCGTTTTACAACAAGATCGCGAGATGCTTGATTTTTTTCTCCTCCCTTTCATTCTTTCATTCGTACGACGGCGTCAGACGTGGTTATGCCCGAGTCTCGACGTTTTCAAGATTTTTCTTGCCATTTGATTTCAAAAGCAGGGCGTTTTTTCTACATTTTCATCATCGTGTTTTTCAAGTTATCGTGCTCCGCAGCTGGTAAAGCTGCTCGAGCGCAAACAAAAAATTGCCATCTGTATGTCAGAAAACGAAAGATTCTCCAAACGATAGGAAAATATTTGCATATGTATGAAAGGAAAATAAAAAAAATAAACAGTATCGTTTATCCCGATTTTGATATCGTGGAAGATATTGAAACGCCTGTATACGTCTTGACATCGGATGCGTCTATCCGTTTGAACCACATATTTGCAACAACCGTTTGATTATTAAGCACTTCATAAAGCTGCAGTCGCGTTAATTTTTTGATAATTTTCTCCGATGAAGAAATAATTGTATTTAACTTGGAAACAAAAAAAGATAAACACTTTTCATCTGACATAACACAGTTGCATCTGGACGATTGCCATGTACCTCGCCCCAAAGATTTTACGCTCGTGAATCCATCAGCGTTTCCTCTCGGAATTCTTGTCGCACTTTTTCTACTCAACCGGAAGTAGGCAAACCAATTGGTGCACGATGAAAAGTGTGTGCGCTTTTCAACCAATATATTAACGATTTCATCTCATTCGATACATCTCTGTCTCTCTCGAGATCCATCTCACGTTTGCCCTCGTTCAAACGTACTGCCCCATATGCAGAATCTCTTTCTCCGCTGTAGCAAAGTTGCCAGCGCCTCCCTTGTATCTATAATCCTCTTTTCCTCTCGTTTCATCCCTTTCGGTCGTTTCGATCATCCAACTCGGAACATTCGTTTTTTCCGGCTTGTCCGCATCTGTGAAAATCTCGGCGGCGAAACTTTCTTCATAAATAAAGTGTAAACAATAGTTGGGAAACTGAAAGAGGAAGGGATAACAAGTTGAGATATAGTTGCTGGAGAAGGGAAGTTGAGAGGAAATTCCGAAAGCTTCAGCCACACATAAATAGAGCATAGCTGCATCAGATTAAAACGATACTGTATATGCGCATACGTGACTTCTGTTGTCTACAAGTCGTGATGACCCTATTTCCGTCTGTCTGAAGCATATCGGTCAGTGCGTCAGTATGCAGACAAAAGTAACACTTTTTGTTGTCAAATCACAGACCGCTCTCTGACAGCGAAATTTCGAAAAATGGCTTCCGTGCTTTTAAAGCTACCTACCTTTTCTCCATGTTCTTGAGTGCACATGTGGCTGATCTGAGGGAGGGGGTATACAATCCCGACAGAAAAAAAAATGGGAAAGATACATGAGTATTCCCAAGCATAGGTAAATTCATTTGATATGAGAATATAAATAAAATATGGATGTTTGAAATTATTCAATATACCGTCGGTTAGAACAGTACAAAATAGTCATTTTGTAGTGAATTTCGGACGCTGTCTGCAGCACCGAGTTTTTTTTTCATGACTCGAAACTCGTAACTCAGATCCGCAGATTTTGTTTCAATTATTAAAAACAGCACTCCACAATGATCCAAAATAAATGAAAACTTCGTCTGGATTATTTTTCGAGTTTGCGTTATTCATCCGATAAATAATATACCACCGCAAATATACAGTTATTCACATCGGAAGAAATTCAGCGGCAAAAAAAAGTTGGGTCGCGTGTGTCGCATCGACGACGTAAAAGTGGTTCGTGCATCAGTGTTATTCCTCACTGAAAGGTCTTCCTATACCGTTGTAATTGCAAAACTCTCTCGACAACCTGAATATACCGAAGCTCGCACGATACGCCCTGCGAGGCTTTTAGCGTATTAGAATTCGCGGTAGAGGATCGTGTTTGAACGTTCGAGGATACGTAATGCTCTCGATGTATATACGTGTTCTCTGTACACCAGCGAGCGTCAAACGTCCCATGAGTACGCATGGAATTGAATTTCAGTGCAACGCGTTTCGCATTTTTTTCTTTATTTTTTTTCAGATCGTAGGCACGAGCTGAACATTCGTCGAAACACTCTTCAAATTGCGTTTTCATTTGTAAACGGAGAAGACTTGGAAAAAAACACTAGTAAACTTCGTTTTTTTTTTTTTTTCACTAGAGATCCGCTTGGAGTGACACACGTGTAAAATGATATTTCCGGCAAGAGATTTGCACTTTATTATGTATCTCGAATCATTCGATTTTATCGTCGCCCGATTTTCCAGCGTATGGATTTTCACAGACCTTTCAAAAAATTTACCAATACGGCAGGTAGTCTCGTGGTAGGGGAGTCTCAGGTTTTGCTGGCAAAAAAGCGGTCACAGTGAGAAAAAATAGACCCTTATATATATGTACGAGTACACTGATGCAATTACGATAGAAAATCTACGTCGAAGTTAGACCTATTACTCGCTCTTCCTCTTCAAACCGATGGCCTATATCAGATTAGATCTGTGTCTGGATATTCGATAGAAATATCTTCCGCGCTGGTGGCAATAAAATCGTCAGGACCGAGAATTAATTGAGTAACCCCGATATCCGACGGAGAAAAGCGTTATATCCGTTATCCTCTCTTTTTCGAGTTCCTTTTCTCGTTACTTCTCGGCCTCAGGACTTTTATCTTCCCTTCCAGCACCCCACATCCTGTCCTTTCACCAGGAATCACCACACCGCACACTCGCAAACTCTATGTATACAATAAATCGTTTTCACTTGCGTTTTTTTTTCCACTCTTCTTCCCTCTTTGAATCGTGTATTTGCACGTCCCGGTGGCATTGCCCAATGCAAACGCTCGAGCGAAAGCTCACTAACGCCAGGCCAACGGGTTTTTCGCGATAACAGGATCAATACAGGTAACTTCGAATTCGTCTCGATGTTTCTCGACAACCAACAGAGAGAGAAAGAAAATCTCCTATATCACACGAGCTTTCACTGTTAATAAATAAAAATGGAGCCAAAAATCGTCGAAATAAATTCAATCTCCACCAGATATCGATGATGACATAATTATTTTATCGACACACTTTATCGGGATTAGCCGGGATAACTTCATCAATTCCGTTGAACGTCGATCGACTCACTGTACGAGACATATTGTTGCTCGATCGTTTTTTCATTCATTTATGTATATTCTATCGGCGATGCCTTCGTCCCTAAAGCGTTTATCAATATTGCCGAGCAAAGCTGTAGCAGTCGCTTTTGTGATATCCGATATTTGATAGCAGTAATTAACGTTGATTAGTAAATTAGTTTATTCGAAATTCCTGCCTGAACTCATGATTTTCCTTACGATATAACAGAGCCAATGAAGAATCAAGGATTAAGGAATTCATCGTTGAATATTGTATACTCCATTTATTTTTTCTTTATATTCTATTGTCTCAGGAAATTCTCATGTATATGTACGCACAATATATACGAGGATATACTACATCTTATCATGAAAACGTGAAGGAAGTTGTGCCACGCGACGTCGTGTATTGCAGTAAGGTGAAAGTAACGTATATATATATACATATACATACGTATGCGTATGTACATATAAACGATGAGCACGAGGTGAACCGCGTAAAAAGCTTCCACTACTCTTTCTTTCGGTGTTCGAGGCACAACGGGATTCCCAGCCGTATCTGGGTTACCTTGCTTTTCAGTCTAACAGTTTCGCTACTTTTGTTCCCGCGCACATTTATCCCTCTACCTTGTCATCCCCTCTGTTCAAAGAGCGAAACAATTATACGTACTATTTTCTGTATATACCTCGTATATACATATACATGCATTTTTTTATTTAGTTTTTTATCCAGCAAGCAGAGAGCCGAGAGCTCTCCTTTCGGAGGAAACGTACAGCGGAGATTCCAGCATTAATTCGTGGTCATTAGGCAACGTTCTCCACTTATCGGCCGTCAACGTCCAGCACACTTGAATTTTCACAGTCGTTTTACGATTATCCGAAATACACCACGAGCCTCGAAACCACTCTGAAGAAGCTCGATCAATTTTGCCTTATTTATCGACGATAAAAATAACGTCACACAATGGTTGATTAATTGTCTCGTTAATTCAGACGTAAATTCGCTGGTAATTAAGACCGGTTTTATCGAATCTTTTAAAACTTTTTATCGGAGATTCGGGTAATACTGACGTATCATCGCGTGAAAGGAGAGCGATTAGGTTTCTTTTGGAGTGGAACTTGTTTTTTAACTCCTGATTCAAGCTGACCTCGAGTGCTTTAATTTTTCTCATTCTACCTGATTATTTTACAGAATATTCAATTTGCACTGATAGATCTCAAACCCAGCAAAATCGCAGCAATATTTCCGTTGTCTTTTAAATAAATAAGTAATGAATTTTCACTCTGGAGTTATTAAAATTTTACCATTTTTTTTTTACGACAAATTTCATGTCAAATCTGGAACGTTTATATTGTCATGCAATTAATTTCGTTTTATACGTGCATCTGACATTGTTAAATGAGCTGAAGTCACATGTCGTTGAGTATGAGAAATTCCATCGCATATTTTCATCTCCCTTTTCCTTTGTATCGCTATAACGCTTTCATTTTCCCTCTTACGAGAAGATCACACCGACAGACGTAATTGCCCCGTGAGACATTTCCTCCTTTCCCCTGACTGTATTCGAGGTAAAATTTTCCCCCATAGCCAGTCGACCCCTCGGCAGTTATTCAGCGCTTCGCACGTTAAAAGTATATGAACTCCATTTCCATACCACGGAGCTTTGACAGCAAAATACCGTTTCTGACATGCTGTTTAATAAAATCCTCATACCGTTTACATGCATAAAGGTTCACGCATCTGTATCATTCGTATAATACAATGCCACCATGAATGAACGAATCATAATCCCCGGAGTGCTTTGAAGAATATTAAAGCGAATAAAACTGTAACGCGTGCCATCGGACCTGAATTGTCAAGAAAAAATATAACATTTTCAATTATCTTCCGAAGAGAATGAAAAAAATCTCTTGTGACGGTGTTTAGAGTGTCGAAATGGTAAATTTACGAAATTGCCATAAGAACGTTATTTAAAAGATATGTACGGTAAAAGAGGGAGTAATCAGTAACTCAGTGTAAGAGAGCGAGAGACGAACCGCATGATACCTGAATTTCGCCCAAACATCAAAATTACCCTCGCCCCACAGGTTAGATGGGCGTACACGCGCCAGCATCTCATGAATACGCATTCACTTACACTTAAATAGGTGAATTTCTCGCAGTACAACAGCGACAACGTTAATTAACTTGCAATTCGTAAATCAATAAAACACGATATGTATATGCTGGTCCAAAGTGGAAGGAATTACTAATAAAACGGTGCATTTCGGAATTTCTCAGAGTTCCTGTAATTGAGTACACTTTGGGTAAACTACAGCGAATACTGCATCGCAGTACCACGTTCAAAATGACGATATTTGGCCTTAGATCCGAGTATCACGATCAAGTTATTTACAATTTAGGTACGATCATTTGGATGTATAGCAAGCTGGTGTATATCGTTCACTTGTATTCACTTGTATACGTCGTTCAACGCAGCGTTTCGTCTAGAATGACGCTGATGACCTTACTGTCATTTAGATACAACAATTCATACGTACGCGGCATATCAAAATACATATGAATTGATATACGCTGGTACACCACGAATTTGTACAGTATGTACGCGCGGAGGGAAGCCTGGCTTTCTCACGTCAGTTATACCGCACGGAGTGAAAATGGTCGAGGCCCTGGTGAGTGAGAAGTTTCATCGTGAACATGCTCACAGTTTCTAGTAAATATGTATACGTACATGTTACACAGGCTTTGTCTGTGCGGTTATCCCCAACAGGCATTGTAATTAATTCCATTGTTTGAGCTACTACGATATGGGGCAATGGTAACAATTCTGAAGACCCCAAGCTCGTCCTTTCTTGTTCCCTGTCCCTCCTTCTCTTGTACTTAACGTTCCTCGTAGCTAACCAACGGAACACGCCTTCCAGACAGATCCTTTTCGTATACGGACATCATTAATCACATGTATATATATACTAGGGATGGGTGCTCGCGCTCACACGCGCGATCGCACGATTGCGCTGCAGCACCTTGATTTTTTGCGTAATTTTATCATACGCATTTAATAATTTAAACAAAACATACGCGTGCATCAGAAAGCTAAAAGTACTTACGAGCTTTCGAAATTTCGACTTTCTGAGGTTTCTAGAGGAGTGGCGAAAAATGAGTAGATGATGGACACCCCGACGTGTGCTTATTCTCTTGGCAATTGATGAGGCTTCAAAATGCCGTTTGGTTTGTCCAGATATCTTAATTTTTCGATTTTTGCCAGATTTTTAAAGTAGGACCACCGATTTTCGCCAATTTTCCCATACATACCCCTTTGTGTTTTTTTCGTCGATTTTCAACACCGATTTTCAGGGTGAAGCGATCGAGCTATCGACATTTAACTTTTACCATTGTTTAAGTCTACTCGAGGGCTTTTTAAAACACCCCCAAAAAATCTATGTAGCTTCATTAGGGAAGAAGTTATGATCATTTGAAATTTCGACTTTTCGACGATTCTGGAAAAGTGGCAAAAAATGAGTGGAAATTTTTTTTTCAAATTTTTAATATTTCAGGAGCCTATTCGATCGGAAATTTTCCGCCGATTACAAAACTCATCGAGTTTTTTGAGAAAGCTCGAAATTTCTGTAAGAAATCGCCAAAAAACAGTCATAGGGGATTTCAGTACTGTTCCACGATATATGAGTATGTGTACGCTAGCTAATAGTAGCTTAACGTAAAGTCGTTTGAGCAGTGAACATACCAGAAAACACGAATCGACATTACCAAAAGTAGGGAGCAACTTAGTCTACTTGATCTTCGAGGCTTATGCGTTTCCGCCTGTATAATTTGATGAAACGGAAGCATAACCATGTTAAAATAAGTTTGATAGATCGATTATGTTATTTATATATGGTGTTGTACCTCGTCTAACTGGAATATTCGAAAACCTGTTGCGTCCTGCCATGGCGTGACGACATGTCGACGCCTGTTCGACAGTACTGCGGATACAGTCTGATATGAGATTTCATAACGGTTTCTATGGCTCGTCTGACCGTGAAAGGCTCATTTCATACATACAGGAGCGACGACATCCAGACGGCCGCCCCCTTCTATTCGGTTTCTCATGAAGAGCATCGATAGGATTTCACAAAGTCTCTCATAAAAAAAATACAAAATTTATATCGATTTTGCTGGAAAGAACGCGACCATGTTAAGAAGAAAATCGAACGAACGCGCCTGCAGTATAAGCGTTAATTCAGCTGAAATCCCTACAATGACGGAAATATCAAACTACTTCCTTCATACAAAAACCAAGTGCTACATACATAGCGCAGAAAGCAAGCAATAAGAAATACAGTAGCGAAAGTTTGTATCCAGGTGAGGGCTCGATCAAAGCTCGAGTATATAAGCATACAGAGCGAATTGATGACAGCGACATGATGTAAAGGATCTCGACTGAAGCCTTCATATGTCACGTGTACAGCTCACATTGTGAATCGAACCTCTACTCTCGATATAAGAGGTCAGAACACACTCTCGAGCCACTTGTGCGGAGACCACAGGGCGTACGAGAACAGATGAAAAATTGCGTTTCATAAGAATGGATTCGTGGCTCGGGGCATCGTTGGGTGCAAAACGATGGACCAAGCTGGCGCGCCAAGCTACGGTCTATTCTCGCGTGGATGGATGCGAGATGGTGCGGATTGCTTGCTGCCCGCTGATGCTGAAAGTGGCTCCATTTGCTTCGTGGGCTCGCCGTTAGAAACTTCGTATCGCCTGCGGGTGAGTAGAAGGATGGAAACGCGAGAGGAATGGACGAGAGGAGGGTTGGTGGTTTCATTGACCCAAACCAATACTATTCACATTACCTCTGACACCATCGCCGATAATTCCAACATCGCCGCACCGATGCCAATACCGGTATCATCACTTCCACCACCCTTCCACCATACCACATACCCCACGAAACCTCGCCAATACTTCCAACAGTGGGATATGGATCGCTGGCAATGTACAATGGTCCGATATGGGTATACCACTGAAGGAGTTTGCGGTGACAAGAAGAAAGAGAAAAGAATCCGTAAGGATATTTCCCGGGCGTTTGTTGAAGGAGTGAAATATGATCCGTCCATATACCATACGCCATTCTCTTCGGCGCTGAGATTTCCAACCCCTTCATTGCGTCTCCCACACACCTCGTGAAAAGACGAAGGTTGAGTACTATACACACGGCTATCACTTTTCCTTTAAGCGACTATCTCCGCAGATTCCGTGCTCTGCCCTCTGCCTCCTAACTTTCGTACAATGAGAAGACACGAGGATATATGTCCATATAGTGGCGAAAGCACGAGCTCATCACACCTTCCTCTGGCAGTAGCACCCTCTTCTGCTTCCGGCTAAAGGGGCTCACTTGTCGGGCTGGTAGCCACATATGCATTGGCACCGTTGTTGATGTGACCACTCACCATTCGTGGACATGTATATGCTTATATATATATATACACACCCACACACACACATACAAGTGGATATATATTTATTCCTCTTCACTTTAACAGCCGAGGATCTCTCGCTTTTCGCTACCCAGACCGAACGTGGTCCTCGTTTGCACCATTCTCTCTCACACTCAAATCGGCTTTGACGGCAATCGGGCGTATCGAGTGAGTGCCAGCATCAACGCCGTTCATAACCGTAGCAACCTTTCAAATTAAGGACTGTGAAATGCCCTTGGTCACCTCGGGATTTTACGCGCTTTGATGCCCGAAAAATATGCATACGGCTGCTGCATTAAATAACATTTTACGACGTGATTAGCGTTGATGGGTTATTCTTTGTATAACTGTGAAAGACCAACGAAGATCCAATATACATCTTGTGAATTTATTAATTAAATTTAAGGAGCGAAAATATAAGCAATGTACCTTAGGCGGTTAAATTCAGAAGTTCAATCGCTCCGACGCAACATCGCACTTGAGTCGCGAACTTTTAGTGTACAGGTGTGCTTGATATATCGGAGAAATTTTCCCCTTCGAGCTGAGGCAAATTTCGTATTCGGAAACGATGCTCTGTCGCTCAGGCTTCAAATGTCGTCGACGATAAATCTATTTTATACCTGACGTAAAAATACTGCGTTCTCTCGTTCAGCAAATGTAATAAACTGTTGCTCATAAAAATCGACGTTAACCATTGGTAGAAACTTCGATAACGATATTTATTCGTTGCGAGGCGCTGTATATACATGCTGTCAAACGATTATATACATACGTGGTAATGCAGTTTGTGGTGCATGCCAGCAAAACATGACGCACATACTGCACGATACACATATATATATATATATACGCACACACCGTATGACTACTCATTGCATATCATACAGTGAGACGATCGCTTCTACCGTGAGAAATCGTGTGTGACCAACCCTGAAGATGCGTACGTCGAACGTCGAGAGTTTTTTTCATCCCTGCAGCGCAGACAAAGCGGCGAGTGCTCGGTTCGAACAAAACGCGCTCACACGACGAGTACCAGCAAAGTAGTTCCATATTCCCCCGTGGAATAACAGTCATTGCGAAAAAGACGATTCCACGTAGGTTTAGTTCGCACAAGCGCACTTCAACAGTAGATAAGGCAAAGACAGTCAAGTGTAAAAGTAGACTTTCGAGTATCAAGCATGAACTAGTCGTGCAACTATAGACGCGCTCACTCTTGGTGTTCGTTTGTAGCGACTTTTTTTTGTTAGCTGTCTCTCTCTCTCTCTCTCTCTCTCTCTCTCTGTCTTCCCTAGCAATTTACCCTCCGTTCTACACTGCGACAATAATTGCGGTAACATGTCGCGTTCTCTGTGCAGCGCTACCCTGGCTGTTTTCCCATTAAGCTCTGCGTACAGGCATTCACATATGTGTGAGCGCGTGCTATTTCCATGTGTGCGTTCACGTATCGAGCGCTGGTAAACGTAACGGCATAAACGACTAGACTGGACGTACATCGAAAGACCATCTTTAAAGCCATTTCATTGGCAAAGCCACCGAAACGTTTGCCTATAACACGAATGTGCGTTTGCTTCGATACCCGCGGGATGGACGAGCTTTTGCCCATCGAAAGCGAGCAAAACCGTGAGAAATATTCGATACGTGACGCCGGACGTTTTGAATGAATTCAAATCGGCAAAACTCTCATCGTCGCACATCCGCACGATTCTTCTGCTAGAATTTGCCTCTGCTGCTGTATGTGTATAAATTCATCTTTGTTGTATGGTAACGCTTTATCATACCCTGCTATGTAGTGTGAATGTAGTAAAACCCATGCAGGTTTTTGCGTATGATCGCTATAGAGAGTCGATTATTCACCTGTCATCGAAAAGAAAAAACACACCCGGCCTCAATGGTGATTTGTCATTGGCGACTATTGATTTCCTATTGGTAAAGCGCTATTTGCGATAGAACGTGTTTTCTGTTTTATAGATAGTTTTATCCCATTTGTTGATCACCGGTAAACCAGAAAAATCGAAGCTATGTTATTTGCAGCAACAGCTGATCGATCGACTAGACATTAATAATACGATGTACAAACGCGCCATAGATAAATCCTAATAAACGGAATATTGCTGAAATGAATATTTAGAAAATTCAAACAACTTTTCTTTTGAATTACTTGGTGTAACAGTTTTTTCAGACAAAAGGGAAACTTATATGCATTACGCATCGAATTTGCAGTGGACAAAAATCCAAAACACATTCTATGTATTGTCTTCAATTGAAAAATATCTATTTCACAACTCCAGCAACGATTAAAATTCAATCTCCGCTGAAATGTGGCATTACAACATATATTCTCGAGACTTTTGCTCGATTTTGCCACAAGAAAAGCACGACCGAGTTTATATCTCGGCAATATACATGAAAAAGAAACAATGGTAGTGCAATGTTAGATGGCTCTGCGGTACCATTCTAGCGCCTACACAACAGCATCTTATCCGCTATATCAAGATAGGCCCTGCTCGAAACCTGCAGCGTACCGCAACCAAGAGGTAATCCATTGCACCGGGACCTTACAGCAACTGTGTTTTGCTCCTTTTCAAACGATACCGTTATATCTCGCGTTACACACGATAATGTAGATTACTATAAACACACAGATGCAAGAGAGTATGCTTAAGAACGATACGTTTATTTTCCGCAAAATACATGCATTCAAAATGCACATCGTCCTTGTGTATAAACAAGGCAATACGTGTATTTATCATGGTATGCACCGGAAAGCACTTGATCGTCGAGAATAAAATGCGCACGTGAATATGCACGTTTAATTCGATAAATGTTACAGAATGCCGTGCAAACATTGACCATACTGAGAATATATATCCGTTAATCTCGCAGGTGCAGCATCAGATGATTTCCGTTGGCTTTAATTTAGAATAATAAACGTCACGAGAAATTTATTGTTCATTCAGGATCTGGAGAATAATCTGGAGAATCGACTTTGTGATACGAAGCTTTTCATTATTTTTGTTTCTTAATCGATTTACTTTGACTGTTGTTTCTTCGGTTGAAATTTAACCCTCGTATTCAATCAAAAAAATAAACAATGTTGCAAATCAATGCTTGTTGAATCACTCCTCAGGATCACGTACGCAGCATCCCTTGGCAAAAGAACTTCCCCAATCCTGAATTGCTCTCAACGAAAGTTTTCAGCACTATGTGCAATTTCGACGAAGCAGTTCAAAAGTTTCCAACAGTTTTATTGTTGCAACTATGTATTTTTTTTCAGTGTTTATCTCTTTTCCAAGTCTTTGCCTCATGAAAATTCAACGATGGATCGTGTCGACGATAATATTGACTGGCAAAAAGCTATTAAAATCGTTAAAACCAGCATCTCAAAATTTCTGCAAAAAGTACAATCAATTTTGAAATTTGCCGAATTATTATGTCACCAAAGTTGCGAGATTTATGGCAAACATTCGCTGGAAACTTTGACAGTTTTGAAGTTACAATGATGAAGATGGCGTATATTCATTTTCTCCGAGCTTTGAGCACGTTCAGAAGACGCATTATCAATGAAAAGGGAAGTATGTTTTTTACCACTATCGCTCGTAAGCTTGCCGAATCAGAAAGGGAAATGAAGACTTCCAGACTGAACGCGAGTCGACGGTTCATTCGTGTGACCCGAGCTAGTCACGGTGTGTGTTTATGACGCCGTTAAATTATTTCAAATGCAGGCAAAGTGCAACTTCGTTAAATCCAGCAAGGCACGGAGTAAAATGAGTACTCCAAGGGAGAAGTCATATTTTACCATGATTACGCAGAGAAGAGATACTCTTTTGAGCGCTAGATGCGCCCGATGCACATACACTTTTGACTGCAAAATGTCGCATGGACAATGGCAAGTTGATGCAAATAACGCTGGAATAATTTCCATCTTGTTTCCTCTCTTTTCTATTATTAATTGGTCAACAAAGTCGAAACGTTGTTGAATATTTACCACAAAGTAAAAATCTTCTTTCAAATGAAATAATTATTAATTCAGCGTCTCGAATCATTCAAAATGAACAAAAAAAAATACAACAGGCAAGGAATAATCGTTGGAAGAAACACGAAAATAATATTAAGAAACGATGGCTGAAAGAAAAACGTACTCCACCATTACACCGCTTAGAATAACCTTAAACGACTTGGTTTCCGGTAGTTTTCCCCGAAAATAGTACGGAAATTCGGTGATGAAAAAAATCAGTCAACAGCCTAGGAATTCAAGCAGATGGAATCCCAAGGGACAATGGAAAAGCGAGAAAACAGGAGGTAAGATTACGAGAGACGCGCGTATCTGTACGTACTGATGTACAAAAGTCTTGCATCAGGAGTCCTGTGAAATGCTCGTATTTTTAGTACCTTCTTTTGTACAAAGCCGGTGCATTACACGGAAGAGAGAATACTATACAATGTCTATATATGTATATATATATATATAAGGGTATATGCATGTGTATTGTATATACATTCATGTTCCAGAGTCTCTTAGTTAACTTGCGTCATACCTGAACCATGTATTCCCATCCGTGTACACGACCTAGGCCACAAGGATGGTTAAGCATACGTTATACAGGCTTTCTAGGTGGCGTATTCCAGACCAGCAGCATATAGAGCTGCATGTAGGCAAAGGAAAGCACTCGAGCGTAGGGAATGCCGGGGATGAAACGAGAGGGACTCTGGAGGTGCGAATGTAGGAGTGAACCTCTATGAAGATACAACTAGAAAGAGAAGAGAATTGTGGGAGCAAGGGGATGCAAGGAATAGAACCTCAGTAATGGAATCAGCTACCACGTGCCTAGAATCGTATACGATTCGTTGTAGAGGTTCTCAATGTTACCACATTTCGTTTCGCTCTCGGATCCCTCTCGTTTTTTCTTTTATTTTTCATTATTTTTAATGCCGTCGCAGCAGACTCATTTACCGTTGGGAATCCTCGCAACAGTAGCGGAAAGTAGATTTCGAACGGACGCCGGTTGATGGACCATTTCACGATCTCCTACTCGCCATTTGACGCGGTTTCGTACGGAAAATTTTTCATCAATCGCGAAAAGCGATGCGAATGAAAAGTACAAAAAGAGGTCGAATAATCACAGGATTCCGTTTATTTTGTTCGTCCCTGTAAGTAATGCGGAATACCGTTGGAGATATTAAATCTTCGCGCAAGTAAGACACTCGGTTTTTATCGAAGCGCCGCGAATGATTCTTTTCTTTTCATTTTTTCCTCCGTGAGAATTCGTTTAAATGCAAACTGAGATAGCGGGATGGAAAAAAAGTGTTTTCCAGTACGTTAGATCGCCGGAGAAACACGATGACGACATTAACGATATTGAGATGCGAGAAGACTTTAGTTTCTGATGGTTCATACAGTTCGCACGTGACGTCACAGTAGCCGCTTGATTACCGCACTTTGGAAATTTTCGAAACATTTTTTTTATCATAGAAATATAGGTGTGTGTAGAAAATTAGTATACTATAAGGCCTTTCTGGTAGAAGGTCTATGCGGTTTTAAAGACAGAAACGTAAATATCATTTTTCCAAAAATTAAATTCCCTATAAACAATATTCGTTTGATAACGAAAATGTGCATTTATGAAAGTATTTTTTTTTAAATCTTTCGTTAATCTCGTCTCGTGTGCATTTTGAATACGAATAAAGCTTTTTCACGAATTATGCTTCTCGAATGCTTAGCTCATTTCTTTTCTTAATTTCTCATTTCAGGACTCTCCTTGTTTTCATCCCCTCATTTTATTATTGCTTTATTGCCGTTCAAACATTTCTCCTCCTCTTGTTTGGACCTCTTACCTCAAGCCTGTATGAAAGGAAAAATAGTGGAAAAATATAATTATTGGACTAAGCATTTTTGTCGGTGTGATACGCGATTTCGTCCTCTCTTTTCATCTCATACACGCGTCATCACACACTCTGCTGCGTTGGGCCATGCTGATGGAGAGTTGCGGTAGCTGCGAAAGACCGGTTTACGATTGCGGTAATACCGCTGTGAGTGTTCGTATATGTACGTAAATCGAGAGCCCGGTATATTGCCACAACTCTCGATAAAATGCAAAATTTCTTTACGACTCGGTGGTGTAACGCATAGACTCGTATGATATTCTCCGATGGCGGCAGGACACGAAGATTCAATGACCCGACAGTGAGGCTCGAGCGCCAAAGCTGTAACTGATTCAGGTGAACCGTGAATCCCGCAGTCGTATCTTCGAATAAGCCGTATAAAGTCTCTTCGAACAATAAAAACATTCGTCTTGATTTTTCATTTTGCACTTTAACATCAATTTTATGCGGGAAACATACATATACAGGGTGACCTAAAACCGCGTGACGACAATGCAGCATTAGGGATCAAATTTAAAATTGAAACGTGCTGCTTTTCGATCCGACGAATACCCGTTGAGTTATCGATTAACTATAAAAACATTGTGAATTTACGCCAAATTTTTTACCCAATTTTCCACACAATCCGATAAAAGTAGTGCCATTTTTTTTATACGGGAGTTTCGAAGGCCCGGTCGTGATGACAGCTTTTCAATGCGAGGAGAAGACATTGAAGATCCGTCCACAAGGATTTAAAGTACAGTCGAGTGATCAAGCGGTTTCCATAGCTGTCGGTTGATTTTCGTAACTATAAAGTTGACATAAAAATATCTGAAATGCCGCCAATAATGATTTTTCTACCATTTCGTTAATCATCCATCAGTGTCTCCCCGGATTGTGTTCCGCTCTGTTTCCTCTGCACTATGAAATCACGTGGAAAGTTTCTTTTCAATTAATGTACGAATCGGCGAAGCAACGGGCGACTTTTGCCTCGAACGGGATGGAACGTACGTCATTAAGCCTTAAAATACTGTGAGCTTTAGATGGATAGAGGTTGGACCGCAGTCAGACACACACCAGTTCGCCCTAGCAAATATATTCGCGTGCATTTGGTGGGATTCTCTCCTCGACATGGAGCAACTGGTATATACGTCACTCGAATGCAGAAACGTTGCTGCGGCATTTGGACCAGCAGCAACCAACGACCACGGACTTCGTGAGTGCCTTTCCCTCATCATCCTCTTCCTTCAGCCTCCTCGACATTTCAACCCTAACTCTCACTCTCTCGCAGCTTAGAAACCACCCTCTCTCTCTCTCTCTCTCGCCCTTTCTCCCTCTCTTTCGGTCTTTCTTTCCCTTCTCATATTCTCACCGTCTTTTTCAATTTCTCTTTCTCTCTCTCTCTCTCAGCCATCGCATTAGCGAACTTTAACCACTCTCGACCACAATCGCCACTAGTCATTTCTCTGGCTACTACTGTTGCTCGGGTTTTCACTTCGTCGTTTCTCTTTCCATACGCTCTCTTGTGCATTGTACCAGCAGAGTATGTTTCGAAGTAACACCACAGCATGTACAGCACAGTGGTGTTGAGAGTCGAGCCGTTGTGCGGTGTCAAGTTCGCAGGTCGAGCGTGCACGAGAGGGGTTTGGCCTCGAGGTACTTACTACCGGAGCAACGTTTTAAATCATTTTCACTCAGACTTGTTTAACGTGGTCTACAACATTTTCTTCATTTTTCACTTTTATTATTCTCTCATCTCGAGTATTGTAGTAACGCCTCGTGACCTCTCCCCGTACGGCGATGCGAAAAAAAGGCTCGAGCAAAACGAAAGTAATTACATTAATGTATGATATCTCAAATTGCGTCTTTCACCTTCGTGCCTGGGCAATTAATGAATAACACGCTTGTTTATATGGCAAAGTGAAAGAAATTCGTCTCTCTCGTATCGTGCGTTTCCACAATTTGCGCAGCGAGAGAAAGGAAGATCGAGAAACTTTTGTTTTTTGCGATAAGAAAAAATGGCGGATCGCACATTATGAGACTCGGGCAATGAAATACTTTCGAGAATTCTTCTCTTTGCGAAGCTGCCGCGAGCGTTACTGAACTTTTCACCATTTTCCGAATACTTTGTACGTTTAGTGCAAAAAATCTGCGATCTTCGCGATGTTTCAGCATTTTTGAAACTCAACAAATTTACCGGCGCACAATCTACCGGTAGCGAGGAGAAAAGATGTGCTCAAATTGACTAACCAACTGAACAAAATATTCGTAAAATTTTGACTCAATTAAAAATTTTCGTTGCCGAATTAACTTTTCTTGCAATCTGAAATCGAATCGTACGTGTGTACTCCGCCATCGTCCTTCAAAGTAATGGGGTACCACTCATCATGTTTAATTGGATCCACCATTCGATTGCTATTAATTGATGAGAAAGGTGCTCGAAAAATATTTTACACTTCGGTATCGATTGATTTTCGTACGTTTTTCTTTCTCTTTCCCAAATTATTCAATTATTCATAGCCGTGGATGCTCGGGGACGATCGGAGCATAAAAACTATTCCGATATATGTATATATCATTGTTTCATTTCGATACACGTGGATCTTCTGTTCGCATTTATCTTAGATCTTACCGGAATTTCGATGCCACGCGTTACTCGAATAATAATACCGTTGGTGCGGCATACGGATCAATACTATATACAGGTGGGAAGTGCTCGGGATTCCTCCCTCTTTTGCCATCCCCTTCTCGCTCTTTCTTTCTCCGTCTCTCTCACACGTATCCGCATCTGTAAATTCTCTCGCTCAGTTACGCCGCCGATTCGTATACGACTTCAACCTGACACTTTATGCGATGTCTGCTGGCCTTTTGCGATGAATTTGTTAAAGACTGCCCCTGCCCTGCTCACCAATGCCGCTCGTAAAGTTATTTTTTGCGCCTCTCTGAACGGAACTCATTCGACTGTAACGCCCGGAAATTCGAGCTAAATTATTGACGGAAAAAATACAAATAAGACCTTTCCACAATTTCCATCATGTGAAGAAAAAAATACGGATAAAATAAAACATTTTCTACATAATTTTCGATGCGAGAAAAAGATGCGGTTATCGATAAAAAGCTTTTTTGCTGATATCTCGAAATATGTTGACCTCGTATTGAGAAGGGGTAGACTCTCGTGCAAAAAGGGCTGAATACAGAAGTAAAAACTCCATTCGAGAAAGCTTTTTTTTTTGTTAATGCATAATTCAATTATTCTAAATTAGATATAGCGATTGTATCAATTATACCGGTTGTCAAGAATTATTAATCTCGTGGCACAAGTTACATGCATATGCAGTATTGGTAAACCATATCGTGTTATTGCGCTTGTTCCGTCGAGCATACAGCATTATCATCCGAAACCGGTTGTGACTGTCGGGAACAAGAGTATTTCCGGAAAATCCTTCGCGATCTTCTCTACCCCTCATACTCTCCTTGCCCTGCTAACCCCAACCCTGTATACGCTGTTACAGGTTATGTTATTCTCTCTCTCTCTCTCTCTCTCTCTCTCTCTCTCTTTTTGACTCTCTCTTTCGAAGACCGGTACAGGGCACGATGTTCAGAGGGGACGTGTTCCACAGCATGGTAGAAACGTGTGTTATGGCGTTGATACGGTCATGGGGTACAGGTAATCGCCATGAACAATGGCAAACGGCCGTATACCATGTCGGATCGATGGGAAATGAGATTCCGCGATTGCATAGGAAAGCTGGCGGACACGTCCAGAGTCCGATACACACACAGATCTGCTCTCGTGGCATATATCGGTTTGGGGAGCAAACTCGAGTCTCGTGTGTTGCCGAAATGCCCATGAATAGCGCTAATCGGTGTCAATGGTGAACATTCAACGAAACCTCGTATCCCTTCAACCCAACCTCTTCCATCTCCGCCTCTTTCATCTCCAAAATCCTCTCGCTGTATATCCGTTAATTCCATGATACATTCAATTCACCGGAGCGAGCTTTATTCCTACTCCATCTCACTATCGTTCTGCGATATACCGCACTCGAATTTCATCGTTTGCGCAACCCTAACGCATTTATTGTGCGTTACACCGCGAACTGAGCGTTTGAACGGACCGTTTAATCCCTTGATGTGTTTAGAAAGAAAAAATATATAATTACCGAGGCGCGGTAACAGAGTTATCTGGGTGTTTGAGTTTTTCCATGTCATGCTGCCAAGTCTATACTGACGAAAAAAAAACTGCACAAAGTCGGATAGTAATAATTCGAAAATTGGAACGATGATTATGTAATACTAGGGATTAGAGACGCGCGCGCGCGCGACCAGCTGCATTGTTTCGCTGCAGCGCTCCATCTTGAATTGAGTATAGACCCCTACAAAACACATTATAATTCGGCAAAAGTAGCAAATGGTAAAGCAAGAAATTTTTAGATCCAAAAGTAAAGTACAAACAATAATAATTAATAAATCATAAATAATCTTCATAAAATGCATTGCCCAAAATACTCAAAATTTTGTTTCAATAAGCCATCTTTGTATCACAAACATGTAGTTAAATAAACAATTGCAATTTTACATAAAAAAATGTTTTACATCAAAAATTTACTTTGAAGGAAAACGCTTCTCGCGAGATCGTCTGATCGAAGAGTCATTTCTTGTAAATTTTATAAAACAATTTGAAAAAATTTTCCGAAAACAAACCATGAAGCAACTTGTTTAGAGTTGTTTTCTCTATTCGTGGATAATTTTTAATGCAGTTGTGGGTTCTTCTTTTCATCTAGCACCACATTAAAGTAAAACTCTTTCCGCGAGATTGTGTGATCGAAGAGTCATTACTTGTAAATTCTATACAAAAAACTGAAACAAAATTTCCGAAAACCGGAAATGAAGCAACTTGCTCAGAGTCGCTTCCTCTGCGCGTGGTTAAATTTTCATCGAGTTGTCGATCGTTTCTCTCGTCCGCCGATCGGACGCTGGACCGGAAGCTGTGCCAAAAAATCTGAAACTAATTTTCCGAAAACCGGAAATGAAGCAACTTGCTCAGAGTCGCTTCCTCTGCGCGTGGTTAAATTTTCATCGAGTTGTCGATCGTTTCTCTCGTCCGCCGAACGGACGCTGGACCGGAAGCTGTGCCAAAAAATCTGAAACTAATTTTCCGAAAACCGGAAATGAAGCAACTTGCTCAGAGTCGCTTCTTCTGCGCGTGGTTAAATTTTCATCGAGTTGTCGATCGTTTCTCTCGTCCGCCGAGCGGACGCTGGACCGGAAGCTGTGCCAAAAAATCTGAAACTAATTTTCCGAAAACCGGAAATGAAGCAACTTGCTCAGAGTCGCTTCCTCTGCGCGTGGTTAAATTTTCATCGAGTTGTCGATCGTTTCTCTCGTCCGCCGATCGGACGCTGGACCGGAAACTGTGCCAAAAAATCTGAAACTAATTTTCCGAAAACCGGACAGGAAGCAACTTGCTCAGAGTCGCTTCCTCTGAGCGTGGTTAAATTTTCATTGAGTTGTCGATCGTTCCTCTCATCCGCCGATCGAACGCTGGACCACAGAATCCGTGCAAAGATCTGAAACTAAATTTCCGAAAACCGGACAGGAAGCAACTTGCTCAGAGTCGCTTCCTCTAAGCGTGGTTAAATTTTCATTGAGTTGTCGATCGTTCCTCTCATCCGCCGATCGAACGCTGGACCACAGAATCCGTGCAAAGATCTGAAACTAAATTTCCGAAAACCGGACAGGAAGCAACTTGCTCAGAGTCGCTTCCTCTAAGCGTGGTTAAATTTTCATTGAGTTGTCGATCGTTCTTCTCATCCGCCGATCGAACGCTGGACCACAGAATCCGTGCAAAGATCTGAAACTAAATTTCCGAAAACCGGACAGGAAGCAACTCGCTCAGAGTCGCTTCCTCTGAGCGTGGTTAAATTTTCATTGAGTTGTCGATCGTTCCTCTCATCCGCCGATCGAACGCTGGACCACAGAATCCGTGCAAATATCTGAAACCAAATTTCCGAAAACCGGACAGGAAGCAATTTGCTCAGAGTCGCTTCCTCTGCGCGTGGTTAAATTTTCATCGAGTTGTCGATCGTTTCTCTCGTCCGCCGATCGGACGCTGGACCGGAAGCTATGCCAAAAAATCTGAAACTAATTTTCCGAAAACCGGAAATGAAGCAACTTGCTCAGAGTCGCTTCCTCTGCGCGTGGTTAAATTTTCATCGAGTTGTCGATCGTTTCTCTCGTCCGCCGAACGGACGCTGGACCGGAAGCTGTGCCAAAAAATCTGAAACTAATTTTCCGAAAACCGGAAATGAAGCAACTTGCTCAGAGTCGCTTCTTCTGCGCGTGGTTAAATTTTCATCGAGTTGTCGATCGTTTCTCTCGTCCGCCGATCGGACGCTGGACCGGAAGCTGTGCCAAAAAATCTGAAACTAATTTTCCGAAAACCGGAAATGAAGCAACTTGCTCAGAGTCGCTTCCTCTGCGCGTGGTTAAATTTTCATCGAGTTGTCGATCGTTTCTCTCGTCCGCCGAACGGACGCTGGACCGGAAGCTGTGCCAAAAAATCTGAAACTAATTTTCCGAAAACCGGAAATGAAGCAACTTGCTCAGAGTCGCTTCTTCTGCGCGTGGTTAAATTTTCATCGAGTTGTCGATCGTTTCTCTCGTCCGCCGATCGGACGCTGGACCGGAAGCTGTGCCAAAAAATCTGAAACTAATTTTCCGAAAACCGGAAATAAAGCAACTTGCTCAGAGTCGCTTCCTCTGCGCGTGGTTAAATTTTCATCGAGTTGTCGATCGTTTCTCTCGTCCGCCGATCGGACGCTGGACCGGAAACTGTGCCAAAAAATCTGAAACTAATTTTCCGAAAACCGGAAATGAAGCAACTTGCTCAGAGTCGCTTCCTCTGCGCGTGGTTAAATTTTCATCGAGTTGTCGATCGTTTCTCTCGTCCGCCGATCGGACGCTGGACCGGAAACTGTGCCAAAAAATCTGAAACTAATTTTCCGAAAACCGGACAGGAAGCAACTTGCTCAGAGTCGCTTCCTCTGAGCGTGGTTAAATTTTCATTGAGTTGTCGATCGTTCCTCTCATCCGCCGATCGAACGGTGGACCACAGAATCCGTGCAAAGATCTGAAACTAAATTTCCGAAAACCGGACAGGAAGCAACTTGCTCAGAGTCGCTTCCTCTGAGCGTGGTTAAATTTTCATTGAGTTGTCGATCGTTCCTCTCGTCCGCCGATCGAACGCTGGACCACAGAATCCGTGCAAAGATCTGAAACTAAATTTCCGAAAACCGGACAGGAAGCAACTTGCTCAGAGTCGCTTCCTCTGCGCGTGGTTAAATTTTCATTGAGTTGTCGATCGTTCCTCTCATCCGCCGATCGAACGCTGGACCACAGAATCCGTGCAAAGATCTGAAACAAAATTTCCGAAAACCGGACAGGAAGCAACTTGCTCAGAGTCGCTTCCTCTGAGCGTGGTTAAATTTTCATTGAGTTGTCGATCGTTCCTCTCGTCCGCCGATCGAACGCTGGACCACAGAATCCGTGCAAAGATCTGAAACTAAATTTCCGAAAACCGGACAGGAAGCAACTTGCTCAAAGTCGCTTCCTCTAAGCGTGGTTAAATTTTCATTGAGTTGTCGATCGTTCCTCTCATCCGCCGATCGAACGCTGGACCACAGAATCCGTGCAAAGATCTGAAACCAAATTTCCGAAAACCGGACAGGAAGCAATTTGCTCAGAGTCGCTTCCTCTGCGCGTGGTTAAATTTTCATCGAGTTGTCGATCGTTTCTCTCGTCCGCCGATCGGACGCTGGACCGGAAGCTGTGCCAAAAAATCTGAAACTAATTTTCCGAAAACCGGAAATGAAGCAACTTGCTCAGAGTCGCTTCCTCTGCGCGTGTTTAAATTTTCATCGAGTTGTCGATCGTTTCTCTCGTCCGCCGATCGGACGCTGGACCGGAAACTGTGCCAAAAAATCTGAAACTAATTTTCCGAAAACCGGACAGGAAGCAACTTGCTCAGAGTCGCTTCCTCTGAGCGTGGTTAAATTTTCATTGAGTTGTCGATCGTTCCTCTCATCCGCCGATCGAACGGTGGACCACAGAATCCGTGCAAAGATCTGAAACTAAATTTCCGAAAACCGGACAGGAAGCAACTTGCTCAGAGTCGCTTCCTCTGCGCGTGGTTAAATTTTCATTGAGTTGTCGATCGTTCCTCTCGTCCGCCGATCGAACGCTGGACCACAGAATCCGTGCAAAGATCTGAAACTAAATTTCCGAAAACCGGACAGGAAGCAACTTGCTCAGAGTCGCTTCCTCTGCGCGTGGTTAAATTTTCATCGAGTTGTCGATCGTTTCTCTCGTCCGCTGATCGGACGCTGGACCGGAAACTGTGCCAAAAAATCTGAAACTAATTTTCCGAAAACCGGACAGGAAGCAACTTGCTCAGAGTCGCTTCCTCTGAGCGTGGTTAAATTTTCATTGAGTTGTCGATCGTTCCTCTCATCCGCCGATCGAACGGTGGACCACAGAATCCGTGCAAAGATCTGAAACTAAATTTCCGAAAACCGGACAGGAAGCAACTTGCTCAGAGTCGCTTCCTCTGAGCGTGGTTAAATTTTCATTGAGTTGTCGATCGTTCCTCTCGTCCGCCGATCGAACGCTGGACCACAGAATCCGTGCAAAGATCTGAAACTAAATTTCCGAAAACCGGACAGGAAGCAACTTGCTCAGAGTCGCTTCCTCTGCGCGTGGTTAAATTTTCATTGAGTTGTCGATCGTTCCTCTCATCCGCCGATCGAACGCTGGACCACAGAATCCGTGCAAAGATCTGAAACAAAATTTCCGAAAACCGGACAGGAAGCAACTTGCTCAGAGTCGCTTCCTCTGAGCGTGGTTAAATTTTCATTGAGTTGTCGATCGTTCCTCTCGTCCGCCGATCGAACGCTGGACCACAGAATCCGTGCAAAGATCTGAAACTAAATTTCCGAAAACCGGACAGGAAGCAACTTGCTCAAAGTCGCTTCCTCTAAGCGTGGTTAAATTTTCATTGAGTTGTCGATCGTTCCTCTCATCCGCCGATCGAACGCTGGACCACAGAATCCGTGCAAAGATCTGAAACTAAATTTCCGAAAACCGGACAGGAAGCAACTTGCTCAGAGTCGCTTCCTCTGCGCGTGGTTAAATTTTCATTGAGTTGTCGATCGTTCCTCTCATCCGCCGATCGAACGCTGGACCACAGAATCCGTGCAAAGATCTGAAACAAAATTTCCGAAAACCGGACAGGAAGCAACTTGCTCAGAGTCGCTTCCTCTGAGCGTGGTTAAATTTTCATTGAGTTGTCGATCGTTCCTCTCGTCCGCCGATCGGACGCTGGACCGGAAACTGTGCCAAAAAATCTGAAACTAATTTTCCGAAAACCGGACAGGAAGCAACTTGCTCAGAGTCGCTTCCTCTGAGCGTGGTTAAATTTTCATTGAGTTGTCGATCGTTCCTCTCATCCGCCGATCGAACGGTGGACCACAGAATCCGTGCAAAGATCTGAAACTAAATTTCCGAAAACCGGACAGGAAGCAACTTGCTCAGAGTCGCTTCCTCTGAGCGTGGTTAAATTTTCATTGAGTTGTCGATCGTTCCTCTCGTCCGCCGATCGAACGCTGGACCACAGAATCCGTGCAAAGATCTGAAACTAAATTTCCGAAAACCGGACAGGAAGCAACTTGCTCAGAGTCGCTTCCTCTGCGCGTGGTTAAATTTTCATTGAGTTGTCGATCGTTCCTCTCATCCGCCGATCGAACGCTGGACCACAGAATCCGTGCAAAGATCTGAAACAAAATTTCCGAAAACCGGACAGGAAGCAACTTGCTCAGAGTCGCTTCCTCTGAGCGTGGTTAAATTTTCATTGAGTTGTCGATCGTTCCTCTCGTCCGCCGATCGAACGCTGGACCACAGAATCCGTGCAAAGATCTGAAACTAAATTTCCGAAAACCGGACAGGAAGCAACTTGCTCAAAGTCGCTTCCTCTAAGCGTGGTTAAATTTTCATTGAGTTGTCGATCGTTCCTCTCATCCGCCGATCGAACGCTGGACCACAGAATCCGTGCAAAGATCTGAAACCAAATTTCCGAAAACCGGACAGGAAGCAATTTGCTCAGAGTCGCTTCCTCTGCGCGTGGTTAAATTTTCATCGAGTTGTCGATCGTTTCTCTCGTCCGCCGATCGGACGCTGGACCGGAAGCTGTGCCAAAAAATCTGAAACTAATTTTCCGAAAACCGGAAATGAAGCAACTTGCTCAGAGTCGCTTCCTCTGCGCGTGTTTAAATTTTCATCGAGTTGTCGATCGTTTCTCTCGTCCGCCGATCGGACGCTGGACCGGAAACTGTGCCAAAAAATCTGAAACTAATTTTCCGAAAACCGGAAATGAAGCAACTTGCTCAGCGTCGCTTCCTCTGCGCGTGGTTAAATTTTCATTGAGTTGTCGATCGTTCCTCTCATCCACCGATCGAACACTGGACCACAGAATCCGTGCAAAGATCTGAAACTAAATTTCCGAAAACCGGACAGGAAGCAACTTGCTCAGAGTCGCTTCCTCTGAGCGTGGTTAAATTTTCATTGAGTTGTCGATCGTTCCTCTCGTCCGCCGATCGAACGCTGGACCACAGAATCCGTGCAAAGATCTGAAACTAAATTTCCGAAAACCGGACAGGAAGCAACTTGCTCAGAGTCGCTTCCTCTGCGCGTGGTTAAATTTTCATTGAGTTGTCGATCGTTCCTCTCATCCACCGATCGAACGGTGGACCACAGAATCCGTGCAAAGATCTGAAACTAAATGTCCGAAAACCGGACAGGAAGCAACTTGCTCAGAGTCGCTTCCTCTGAGCGTGGTTAAATTTTCATTGAGTTGTCGATCGTTCCTCTCGTCCGCCGATCGAACGCTGGACCACAGAATCCGTGCAAAGATCTGAAACTAAATTTCCGAAAACCGGAAATGAAGGAACTTGTTTAGAGTCGTTTTCTCTATGCGTGGTTCAATTTTGATGGAGTTGTCGATCGTTCTTTTCATCTGCCACTACTTTGAAGGAAAACGCTTCTCGAGAAATCGTCCGATCGTCCGATTCTTGTAAATTTTATAAAACATTAATGTGCAAGGGAGAAAGGGAGAAAAATTTTTGCTTGAAAAAATGTGCAGGAAATGCTAGTTTAGTTTATTCACTCTCATTCTCCCGGACTATCTCTCATTTTCTCTCAGTACAATATAAATTCAGCTGTGAAATATAGCACTCTTTCTTACTCGATATGGATGATTTCTTTTCTTCACAGAATGAATTATCGTAGAATTATGTTATCCTTCGCTAACCGCGATTAATGCCACCAGTTGACAACTGTCAAAAACAGCATAGAAAACCGCGCGAATACGCTCTCGCATGAATCATGTCGCGGCTGCGTTCTCACAAACGTTGCGACCAATCACGGAACGAATAAAATGGCAACAATCGCGCGATATAATTTCGATAAAGGATCAACTTCGGGACCTCATCAACTTTTTACAGAGGGACTTTATATCAAAACATTTTCAAAAAAGTTCATTTCGAATTGGCGGACAATTCGTTCATAATAAATTGCAAGTCCATACGGGTCATGTTATTTTACCGGCAATTCTGTCAGCCGCTGTGCATTCTTGAAGCTACTGTCTGCACAATATCAGAGGCGCAACGAGAAGATGTACTCAGACTCCCCAGCCACATATGCTTAATTTTAGAACACGAAATACAGAGGGTACGTGTTAGACGAGCAAAGAGTCACAACGGTTGTGTCTCAAAGTCACCATGACGAATGGAGGAACAGCTGTGTTCTGTCTCGAGTTATCAAAATCCTGGGCTTCCTTCTTCGGTTTTTCTCGTCTTATCGCCACCATATCAATCAACGCAAAATTTTATCGATCTCTCCTTCATTTTTCCACCGAGTTATCAGCTGTTTCTCCCAATTTTTTCCGGTCCACATGCCCGCATGTAAAGGCGACAAAGAGCAAAACTGAGTGTGAAATCGATGTTGTAATCCGATCGTACCCACGCACA